>JAVJGG010000074.1:6502975-6529279 GCA_035590195.1 Aviceda cuculoides | reverse complement strand
CACAAGCCCCTTGTTATATTTTCTCTCCCCTGTCCAGCTGAGGAGGGGAGTGATAGAACGGCTTTGGTGGGCACCTGGCACTCAGCCAGGGTCAACCCACCACAAGTGACCAGTGTCTGTAAGGCTGAACTGAATCCAGTTGTATTGGTGAAAACTAAGTTATATAGAGAAAATGTGATTTTTTTTGCTTTTGCCTTTTCAGTAAAAAAAAGTTCCAAGTGCATTTTGTGAGGGATTTGATCCTTCCAGTTGATTCAAGGTGTTCTTAGCCTACCAGGTTTAATTCACTATGATGCAGGGAAAGGGTAATGTTTAATTTGTGGATTTTCAGTTTTCTAGGTGGGGAGACAGTGTATCATTTAGCATAGTTTTAGATACTTAAGGAACATTAATAGACACAAGAACATCTTTTGTGTTTAAACTGAGGAACCCACTCCATGGATTCCACTTCTGGACTTGCAGAAAAGTGAGGTGACCTAAGTTTGTCAGTTCTTTTTAAAATTTAAATAATTCAAAGGTGTGTGATGTGGAGGAGAAAGCATGTCAAATATATGTGAAATAAATAGCTTAACTGGTAAAGGGAAGGAAGTGCCTGAAGTTGTATATGCATTAGCCTAACTTTACTTTTTTTTTAATAACTTTATATCCTCCTCTCATAAATTTGTCATCATTATTCTACATATTGTTTTGAGAATTTACACTTTTTGAATCTTATACATGTAATTTAAAGGACTTTTCGATTAAGTGAGAGTCATCTTAATCTTATAGTCAGGACTGCAATAATATTTATTAGATTGTTTTTCATCTAGTGTTAATAGAAAGATTATATTAAATAAATAGGACTACAAGATAAAAATTCAAATAGTGAAATTCTGTTATTTATTTTTTTTTAAATAGTTGGGGAAACAAAATTGGTTAGAACATACAAGTGAATAATCTTCCTCCTGATGGTAGAAGAGAGATTGGCTCTGTAGCAGGTAAAAAGAGGTAGTTTTACTTGTTAAATAACCAGTCTTTTGCCCAGATCTTTTTCCTGGGATCTGCAGCATAGTAGGATATAACTCTTTACTTTTTATTGTGTAAGAGCCACATTTGATGTTCTTGTCACAAAGTCTGAACATCGTGAATGCCATGCATTTCACATTTTCCTGAATGGTATTGTTTTTTTAAAAAAAAATCAACTGCTGAATAATAAAAGTTCTCTTTTTGAAAAAATGACTGCTGTTTGTCATAATTATTTTTTCTGATTAAAGTGAACATGATCTGAATATTTATGATACTCATTTGACAAAGTGCACCTAAAAACATATTGCTCTAAGCTGTGATAGATTATCTTTATTAATTGCTCAAAGGTAATTAGAATTGATATATGTAGAAATAGGCTCATATACTCTCTAGCTGTTATAATGAAAGAAGTGTGTCTTTTTTTTTTTTAAGCATAATTGAACAGGAGTAAAATAAATTAAAGACTTAATCACTCTGATATTGTATCCAGCTTTGCCTGTTGACTCATAACTTGAAAACCTTAAGAATTTCAAAATTAATTTATTAGGCATTTGACAGAATCCTTTCTGGGAGCAAGAACTCTTCCACAGCATGTGGTATTAGACTGCTTTGACTATGATGATTTGCAGTTGAATGGAATTAGATTACCTATAATGTTGATAGTTTAGTATCTTGTAGTAATAAGGTGACTTCTGCATGCCTCTGTTTCTGTATCTGGAGTATTCTGGTACTTGTTGCTATTTGTCAGACAGACTTTAGTAAAAGTTAATTTTTTTTATCAGAAATTGGAAATGAAAATTTGATACTAGAAAGAAGACTCCTGCAATTGTATATTAAATTAAGTTGTAGGGTGTCATGCTATTAACAGATGGCTTGTAAAGTGGACAGTGCTTGTTAGGTTATCAAGAAAACACTCATGCTTGTAGAATTCTTTTTCTATATTTTTATTGTAAAATGCCTATAATCTTATAGAATCTTTTGTTGTCTTTTATGTTAATTACTAAATAGGTTCAGACGTATGTGCATGGCAAATATTGTGTTCACCTTCCTTTCCGACATCTGAGAAACTTTGGCAGTCACCCTAAGCATGAAAGCCCTGATGACTTGATGGGATGAAATGACCAGGGCTTTGAAACAAAAGCTGCTTACTAATCTATCCCGCAAAGCTAGTTTAATAAAACAAAACAAAACAAAACATGTTAAAAACTTCAAAACTGAAAGGGCTTTCAATCCCTAAAAGTAGGATTTTAGAAAAACTTGCTTTTTAAATAGAAGGATTCAAGAAAAGAAATAGAGAAACAGTAAAAATATTTTTTAGAAAAACAGAAAAATTCAATGGATAGGGAGCAGGAAGAATATTTGAGAAAATTCTCCCTTGTCCACTATGCCTTAGTAGATTTACTTGCTCCTTTATCCTGTTTGTAATACTTTAGATGTCAGCTGAATCTCAGGCTGTAACATCTCTGCAGTCTCCAGGTCTCTACCCATCAACCCTGAAACTTGGCTTTAGGTCTGTTCTCTTTAGCAGTCTAAAAGCTGCTGCTTTGAAATAAAGAGAAGAAAAGAAAAAAAAAGGTATTAGGAAACAAAAGGTATTACGCAGTAAACTGTAAATGAACAGATGTCATCTGCCCAGTGAAGTTTTGATTCCTTTTTCCTCCGCCAAGTGTTGAAACCAAGTTTTTCCTTGTCCTGAATTGCTCCTTGCCAAGTGTATGTTGTCCTGCTGTGAGATGCTTTCATTCGCTCCTCTCAACACTCTTCTACACGATGTACAGAAACAAAGTTATGCCAGAAAGTCTTGCCAGAACAGAAATCAGTCAGATTAGAGGGATCACTTTCTTCATCCTGATGACTGATACTTTATGTGCAATAGAACAGCTTCAGTGGTAATGAATTCAGATTACCACTATGACTTCTGATAGTTAAAGAATAGGTGAGAACTTGGTTCAAGTCTCTTTCCTGAAATGGACAGAGTAAATTTGAAACTATTATTTCCTTACTGACTCTTCTACACCCTGAGCTATGGCTGAAAGCTGATGATACTAATGCTGTTACTTTGTGCAAGTAGCTTTCTTAATTTATGTTGGTTGACGTTTCTTTTAGTGTTTTTGTTTTTTTGGGTTTGAGGTTTTTTTAATGTCCTCAAGTTCTGTACCACTTTCAGTCTGGAACTCCAAATCATACAGTAGCCATCAGTGTCTCAGGATAACTTTAAATTTAGCAGTGGTTAGCTGGAAAAAGCTTCTCGTTTGCCTTTTGGTACTTCTTTCAGGAAATAACACAGGTTATGATATTGAGAGTGCAGGAGTGTGGAACAATATATTTTCTGTTTATGTCTTTTAAGATCTCTTTATGTAGCTTTGTGGAACAGCTTTTGAAAATACACAGTTAAAAATTTCATCAATGAAAATATTTTTTCCCTGTTATACTTACTAATTTTTTTTCCCTATAATCATGTGTGTTTGTTCGAAACACTTTGGAAAGAACTCTAACATACCAAGCAAAACTGCCCAGCTTAATTTACAAAATTTACCTCCTGGTTCTTACATGTTATTAAAAAAGTGATGAAGCAAAAGCACTGGATGTTTTGTCAGACTTTCAAATTGAAGAGATGCAAGCCATGCAACCAATTGACTTTGGCCTGCTTTCAAGCAAGGATAACTGTCACAAAAAAAACCAAAAAAAACCCCCCAAAACACAGCATATTGTACAGCTCTACATACACACTCAAGAATGGAATCCAGGTTGCTCGTGCTCAAAAAATGAAATTTCCAAATTAATAAATCAGATCTTATGTCCTGTAAAGGAGATTTATTGATATCAGAAGAGGTTCATGATTTTTAAGCATCCAAATTTGTATTTTAAACTGTCTTCTTCATTTAAGTTTTAATTTCTGTTGTCCTTTGTAAGCACAGTGAAGTAACAAGCCTGCCAGCTATTTTTCCTGCCCTTACAAGAAAGATAAAGGAAAGGCTCTCCATGGGTCCATCTTTCTTGACATATAGTATTAAAATAACAGCACTTGACTCAGTATGCCAGATCATTCTGCCTTGCTTGAGGGTGACTTGTGTACAATTTAATATTATGAAGAGATACTTCACCTAATTGGAAATGAGCTAACTAGGGAGTCAGAAGCAGTACAGTTCTATATTCATGGCACTGCACATGTGCTAATTAGCTATCCTGAAACACATAACATTAGCTCAAGCATAATGCTACATTAAAGCAACTGCACTATTTGCAGGATATAAGGCAATGTTTGTGTGCTGCGCTGTGTAGCTTTACTGTTGATGCTTCTTCTTCTTTTTTTTTTTTTTTTTTTTTTTTGAGGACTGCCTTGTAACACAAGAAGAGAGTTGGGATTTTTTTCTTTTTTTTTTTTTTTCTTTTTTTCATACTCTAATCTTTTTCAGGTTTCAATTTAAGGACTAAAATAGTAGTGGCTTCAGGTTGCAATTTAGCAAGGCTAGAGATTAAAAGATTTTCAAAGCTAAAATTTTAATTTTGAAATCCTGAAATTTTAATTTTGGAAATCTAAGTCTCAACTTTTGGTTCTTCACTAAAGCAGTAAATATCTGACATTAAGAAAAGTATTGTTTTGGTATTTACTCCTATCATCCATTTTCTTTTTCTTCTGTTAACTTAAAAATTTAATTCATGCTCTTCTCCCATCTTTAAACATTAGCTGCTCAGATCCCACCGAATTTTTCATTTGAATTCTATGTTGAAAAGGTAGTTTCCATCCACCTTGAAACATAATTGTCTATATTTAGAGATGTTTAACATTGAGAAGTAGTATGAACAAGTGGATAAAGGACAGTGCATCATCTGGTCAGTGGTAGATCTTTATAGGTTTTTCAAGTGTGTTCAGAAACGTCCTTTGGGAATATTTTATGGGAAAGGAGGGAATGCCGGTAGCCACTCAGTAGAGGGTGTCTGCCAAGTTGTCCATAACTTAAATCTCATGAAGTCCTTTGCGAGGTGTTTCTTAGTTTGAATTAGTTGGCCTGGCAGGGAGGTTAGATTAGGGGGTATTCCTGTGAACACACACAGTCTGTCCAGCTCGTGTGGGGTACGGTTCCTTTCGATTGACCTAAGTTAAATTGTCAGAAGGTGATAACTTGGGTTAACAGAGAGGTGAAGCACACTGTCAGAGTACAAGCTCCGCGGGTAAAGAATTCACTCCATATGAAATGGCAACTGACCTATGAATACAAGAAAAGAAGTGCCTATATTGGTGGCGATAGTAGTGTGGCTTTTGACGATTATGTTTGGATTAGGGGCACTATTATCACTAAACCAAAACTATTTCTTCATCTGAAATGTCTTCAGTAGCAAGTTAGTTTAACAAATACATTTGTGGAGCTTGGCTGATTGATAGCAACTTGATTTACATGCAGGGTTAATGAGAATGCAGAATGAAAAAAAGGATTCTACTATTCTGAGATAAAAATAGGGATTATGTACTCTTAGGTGTAGTAGTTTATTCCTGCATCCAAATTTATTAAGGTACTAAGTGACTTGAAATGCTAGGTTACTGGTAGTAGTAAATAGTAAATCTAGACAACGTAAAAGTTGATTCAGTTTAAATTAACTTTTAAGTTAAAAATAAGTCCAAATGTCTTCATTCCACAACGGCAAAATTGGTTAAAATAAGGGAAATAGTGTCAAAATAAATGTGATTGAGAAGTTCAAGGAAGTGCTTCGTAACTTTCTTCCAGAGAAGTTTTGTAATTTTTAGGGATATCCATCTCAGTTAAAGAAGCGAAATTTAGGAAGTTGCTAAAGAACTGATCAATGAAGAAAACTACCTATCTCTACCATTTATTGACAGGAACATTTAAAGTAGGAATTGTCAGAAGTAAAATCATTAATTGTAGAGATGAAGAATCTTGTTAAAAGAAAAAGAATAGAGGAAAAATTAGTTACAAAAAAAAGTCTTTAAATAGAACATAGAAATAGTTATTATAATTCATAAAAATAAATGGCCTCCATTTTCAATATGGTGATGGACAAGAGGTCAACATTGGTATGTATAATGCAAAGCTGTACTTGAGAATTACCAGAACCATGAAAAACACATTTGCTCAAAATCTTCACTGAAAGTGACTATTATGTTTTGCTTTGAGCTTTTTACTAAGGGCAGAGGATGAAGCTTTCTTTTTCCCTAGATTTTGTAGTTTGCATAAAGCATGTGTAGTCATTTTCTATTGTCCATCAGAAAATCTGTACAGAATTCTCTTCTAATTGCTAGTTTACTTTAAGCCAGACTTCACTTCCCTGTTCATTCTTCTGCTTTAGCAAGATTTACAGAATCTTTACCTACATAGAAGGCTTTTTCAAGACAAATGCGCTCTGGTAAAATTAGAGACTGAGGGTGTCATTGGGTTGTTCAGTGTTTTGGGTGGGTGTTTTTTGGTATTTCAACAGTTTTCATATCTGACTAGTTAAAAAAAGTCTGAAAGCTTGCTGGACTTATGAGGACCACATATTAACATCTCTTGATAAATTAATTCCATTTAAGAAAAGTACTTGTAAGTTTTTTTCTTACCCCCCCCCACATCTTGCAAGTGGCAGAACAGTTCATAGCAGCTACAATTACAAAATGGTAATTCATTAAACAGCTTAAGCATCAACTGTAATTAAAACTTAAGTTAAAATATTAAAATCAGAATATATTCAATTGAACAGAAATTGCCCTTAGGGAAAAAAAAAACAAACCAAACCAAACCAACAAACCAAAAAATCCCTAACCAAAGAAGAACCAAACAAACATACAAGCTGTAAAAGAAGAAAAGACCTCAAGAGGTTGTTGCTTTTTTGTTTGTTTGGTTTTTTGAGGGGGGAAGTTGATTCCCATAAATGTTCTAAGTATGATAACTAACCAGCCTACACTAATTCTGTGGCAGGAGCTGTTGTATCTGTTTGCTTACATGCACTGGTCTCTCTCTGTATGTGTATGTGTGTATATGTGTGTGTATATTTTTATATATATCTATCTATACACACACATACACACATATCTATACACATATGTGTGTGTATGTATGTACTTTGTCCTAGAAAAAATAATATACCTGAAATGATGCAAAGGATTACTGCTACATTAACTCTTTGGTATGAATGTGGTGCTGCTAGGGTAGCATTCACTGACTGATGCAAAATGCTGTCATATCAATGCTGTCTCATTTTCAATGTTAATGAGGAGGATCATCTTTTGGAATATTGATCCTGACTGAATCAAAGACTTCCCCCAAACTTTATGATGCTGTTAGAATGTCTTAGTTTCATATCACAGGAAAATTACTATTATGGTTTTTTAGCTCATGAAACACATTATCGTTCTCCAAATACCGAAGGAACACATTTGTGCTGTTCTTAACAACTTAAACTGGATTGCTTGGCATTTTAGTACATTTCCATGAAGAAAACAAAGCCTGAATAATACATGTACAAGTTGGAAACACAGCTTTTTCCTTATTTATAGGAAGAACATCTGAGGCAGCAGAGAAGACTCCATGTAACGAAGAAGCTTCCTATATTTGGAAGGGAACTGAATTCATGTAGATCACAAGAAAAGCTGAACTGGATCAGATAAAAGTTCATCCAGTGCCATTAGCTAAGCTGGTAAAAGCAGAATTACAGTGCTTTGCTGACTGTCACACTTGAACTACATTTTTTCACTACTTACATTCCAACAGTTTGATTGCTTTTGCTTCTTAAATTGACTCCAAAATGAAATAAGTCTGCAAGGGGTATTTTCAGTCTTCTTTGAAACTGATTTTCTTCCTGTAGAAATCACATGTCACTTTGGTTAGCAGACTGGTTCCTTATAATTGTGACTGAGAGAACAGACAGACTGAGAGACGATAAGAAATAAACATCTCTAGTTGTTATTAATTTGTTCACCTTTCTTTTGCTTTCATTAATTGCCTCTCCATGTTTGCAAACAATAGATAAGAAGCCTAATAGGAATGTGCATATATTAAATGCTAATATTATCCTCTTGAGACTACTCACTCTTCTTTCTAGGAGACAATAGAATGTGTATTTGAATAATTTCATTTTAGTGTCTTAGATAAAGCTGTTCCTTGGAAAAAAAAATCTGTAACTCATTAAATATGTCCATATTTATTTTATGATTTCTTAAATTAAAAGCCTATAATTAAATCTACAGGTTTGTACATTCAGAAAATTTATGCTGACTTACACTTACAGAATTTAAGATGAAAATATTATTTACAATAGTATATTTACATATTATGTGAACTGAGAAATGTTTCATGAAACAATGTAAATTAGTGTCTACCCTGGCAAACTTTTAAAACTAAGATTTGGCTAAGCTGGCTTACAAGTGTTATTGATATGTTGCACTCAATTGCTTGAATTTGTTGGAAAAAAAAGAAATGCATTAAATAAAGTCAGGAATTTACTGTTAAGATTTTAATTAAATTAACAAACTAATTAAATAATTATCATTATTCCAGTTATAATGATATAGATGCTCCAGATTATGTACAATTAAAATTATTATACCCACGTTTACTATTATCTGCACCTTCCAGTTGTTTCATGCTCACCCATTCATTGCCCCTCTAAGGTCATTGGCATCATGTGGAGGATTTTGGGGAGTGTGGTGCGTTGCCATCATCCTGAGGTTGTTGCCAGGAGGGTTTGATGGTGATGGTCCTTCTCTCCTCACTGTAGGTTCTGCTTTAGGTCATTTTCATATATTTGCTGCCACAGACTAAACCTTGCTCTTTCTTCACAGGTTTGCAGTTCCACTTTTCATCCACATTTACCATACTTGGTGTGGTTTATGTTTGCTCATTACTTGTTTTCCATAAAACTTGTTTCACCCAGCTTCTAAGGTTGCATCTCTCTGAGCAGTATTTGACCACATAAGAATTGTTTATAGCCCTTGTCCTCCTGCATCAATCCGCACCTACACTTTTTAGGCTTCTGCCATCATCCTGTGCCTGTTGTCACTGTAGCTGTAATAAATTTATTATTTACAGATACACATTGTGCTACACTATACTACTGTAGACAGTTAAACAAAAGCTGAAACAAGGTAAAGATAAAATGACATTGGATAGATGCTTTTACTAACTAAAACAAGTCTTGAGGTAGGTGAGATCTGTCCAGTTAAAGCCTGACACATCTTGGGGTGTATGCCAATCCTGTGGCCTGTTACAGGCAATGGCAAGACCATGTTTACTGGACCATGAGGCTTCAAATGGTCACATACTATGGGTATAACTCTATGCATTTTCTCATGTGGATTTTTTTGTCTTACATTATTATTCATAGAAAGTTACATTTAAGCAAATATTTATCCAATATTCTTTGTTGATGTAATTTTTCATGCTTTTTCTCCTCTGGGAGACAATTCTGAGCCATCTGAGCATGCACTGTGGTCAATCTCTGTTACTATTTTATTTAGCAATAATCTGAAGTTTGTGAGAATCCTAAGTATTCTTGAGGTGATAATCATATACTACAAAAAACCTGGATGTAAAATATTTCTTGCCTTTTTTTTTTCCTACCAGACTAATAGATCAATTTATATGACAGTATAAGTAAATCTCTGTGCTGGTCCATGTTACTGATAAAAGATGCCAGTGAATTTGTTTAAGTCTTGATTCTTTCAGCAGTTCTACAGCTGCTTGAGTTTGAAATGCCATGTGCAATCAACAAAGCATATATTTATCTATGAACTCAAGTTCCAGCTAATTATCTACCAGCCCATTTTGAATAGTAAAAAGGAAGCTATTTTTATGCTTGAAAAGAATTGATTTATGCTTTCTGTTAAAAATAATTATTTCAAACCAGCTATGATTCTGCAGGCTCTATGTGTGTGTGTGCAAGCATGCATGTTCGTGTCTAGTACAAATGAACAGATCTTTAAATGTTGCATCTTGGCCATTTGAAATAGTATTCTTTTTCCAGCTACAAAACCAATCTATTCTAGTAACTAACATAACACTGAGCTTTACAATGTACAGAGTTTTTCTTGCATAAGTGATAATAAAATTCAAAAGTCAGTTCAGTATTATACTGTAGCAAAATTTTTACTAGGACAAAATAAAATTGTTACTGCAAATACCTGTGGCTCCAGCAATGCTTTATAAGGTAAAGCATCTGTAAGTTATCGGAAATATTAGTGATTTGGCACACATTACAAACACTTACCTCTTATTTCTCTTAATGTCTTATACTCCTTGAATTCTGGTTTGGGTTGGGTTTTTTTTGGCTTTTGTCTGTTTCTACAGAAAACCTATTATGACACAAATGTAGATTTTCTTATAGTAAGAACCTGTCAAATGCAAATAATGTCATGCTCTATTTTGCGATATATAATACAGAAGTCATTGATTCATCACATTATAGACTTTATTTCTAACCTTCCAGGAGATTTCCAATGTTTCCTATGAATCCAGTAAAACTGAGGAAGGGGAAAGTCCTGATGACAACTGTTGTGTTTTTTTCCGTTGGTGGGACTTGGAAGGAGAGGAGTGGTGTTGTGGCTGGGGTTTTTTTTAACCCTTTACTGTTTTGTTTGGGCGTTTATTTATTTTTTAAAAAGATTAAGGTTGTTGGAAAAAGTTAAAACTGGTTTGAATTGTATCAGGATACTTGGTTAATAACTTTGAAGGTTTTTTTAGTATCTTTCAAGAGAGATCAAAATGAAAGAGGCAAAAATAGCATTCTTCCCATTTCTTATTATACTAAATGGATGTATAGGACTGCAATTACTTCTCGAGGAGATTTATTTTAAATGACACTAATGACTTTGTACTTGTAACTCATACATTTAGAATAACTCCTGTTATTCTCTGTAAAGTGCTTTTCTTTCTTTTTGTCCTGGTCTTGCACCACATCTGTTTAGTTGATTTTGGTTCCTCAGAGGAAGGCAGTCCTCTATATCATCTGTTTTCCTGTGCTGCAGGTGCCAAAGAAAGGAAAACTTCAGACATTCTTTTTTTTTTCCAGTTTTTGGCCTGTCAGAATTTAAATATGAGTAAATAGCTAAACAGTAGCGTACTTCATTATAATGCCTATTACAATACACAAAGCAAGATGTTTGTAGTCATTCATATTGTGTAGGCCTATAGTTAAATAGCATTATTCAACTGAAACAGCAGTAGTTTAATAACAATCTGACCTGATGATGACAAATGTCTCTGGTCTTTAATGTGCTTTAAGTTTAAATTTGAATCCGTGACTTCCAAAAAGCAGCATAATGGGTCTCTATAGCAGAGCAGCTACTGAAACCTATGTCAACATACTGTTGTGGTACTGATGTCCTACTGTCACCGTCATATCAAGCTAGGATGTAGAAGCTCACACCAATTCTTGTGACAATTTTGTTTATACATTTGTTTTCTGCTAAAAAAGAGTATTGTTTTAACGACTTAAGCATTGTCTGTCTTCAGCCTAATAAGGCTGAAAGACAGTGTTGATCAGATCAGAGTTTTCCATCATGAGAGTGGATATTAAAATTGTTTGTGCCTCAGCAAGTCAATGCAATAACCCATGATATAAACATACTGCTTGTTGCTAAAGTTTTGAGCCGAAGGGCTTAATTTTGTAATGTTACCATGACAGATAGGTTTTTGCCCTGATACATATCAGTAAAGCTAAAGGCTTGTAAAATTAAAAAGCAAAGAAAAATTACCATTTTTAAACTGACACATTTCTGCTGCAGAAATATTAAATTTAATAGAATTTTGTAAAAACTGTAGGACAATGTCCTTTCCTCCACACGGAAACAGATTTTTAGAGTAGATAAAGTAGGATCATCCAGATTCTGTCCTGATTAATTTCAAGAGATTTCTATAAAAACATATACCAATGGTTAAACAGAAATCCTTTTTTCTCTAACTTAGTTACATAAATCTGAACTGTCTGAGATTTTTCTATCCTTAGTGAATTCTTGAGAGGAATTCTGTTTCCATGTGACTCTCTTCATGGCTTCCAAAGCAGATTGGCTTGACCAATCTATTTATCTCAATTCAAATTTGTTTCTTTATTAACATATTTGGAGATATTGAGTAGACGAGTATTTACAGATAAGACCATGCAAGCATGTTTGGAAGTGATATTACCATCAGCTGAACATTTCGGGTGGTGTCAAAATTAATTGGAATGTTTCATTTTTCCTATATCTCTCTTTTTGCACTAACTTTTGCGAATTACATTTATTGGCCATTTACAAGTAGTGAGCCTTTTTGGCTGACAACACTGAGATTGTAATACATGATATTTATGTTTACAATCTGTATTTCCTTTTTTTCCCCCATCTCTAATTAAAGGGCAAGAGCAGCCTACTCATTAACAGCAAAGCCTGACTATATGATTGTATGGAAGATGAGTAGAGAGTATGAACAAAATCTGTGCCATCTTGTGCTTTTTTGAAAGACAGAGAGAAAAGCATCATTCGTCTGAAATGTATGATACATGTCTACTCCTTGGCTTGGTTTACAAAATAGAATTTATTTTTCTACAAGAAATACTGACATATGTAACATGCTTCTATCAGCAAGCTGGCAGCATTACAGAGAGAAATAGAGCAGGATCTACTCATGTATCTAGGCTGATAGAGCAGTTTAGCAGACAGAGTACCTAATTCAATAGCTGGGAGAAACGGTTTAAGCAGTGTTAAACCCCTTTCCTGGCTACGCTGTCTGAAAAGATATTGCTACTTCTGTGTGGTCTCATGCTTTGAAGAGAAGGATCAGAAGGTGAACTAGGAAATCCTGTATCTGACACTCTGATCTTCTTCTTCCCTCTAGCATTATTAGAGTGAAATGAAGAGAAAGGACACCAGAAACTGTTCTACAGTGTTTTTTTGAAGACCTGAGGGACTGAGACAGTCACTCTCCTTTTTCTGCTAGTCATAATATTTTGTCTGCATCGCCTTAAGATACTTTTCTTCCATCAGTATAAGAAAGCTTAATTATGGTAGAATATGAAAAACAGCAATAAAGTACATTTGCATGCAAAAAAAAAAAAATCAAAATTACTGCAGAAATGAGGTGTACACGTCTATTAAGTTTTGAAGCTTTGATTGAAATTTGTAGATACATCAGTTAAAAAGGTGAAAGAATAATTGTGAAATCTGTCATGATCTAGAAAATTTTCTGTAGAAATATCATTGAACCTTTGTTTAAACAAATACCCTGCTGATGGAAAGTCCTCAGACTCTTGGTAAGATATGGCTCCATTAAAAGCTTATGATTTTCTTCTAGTTGAAATCCAAATAGACTCAATTTTCAGACAAAAAAAAAAAAATTCCTTGCCATTTCTAGCTGGGGGATTGCGACTGACTAAACTAAAGAGGTGAAACGTGACTGCCCAATAAATCCCTAAAATGGCTGTAGGCTTGGGGGAGATGGGCAAGAGTGACATACAAATAAAGATCAGGGAATAATGTAAGGTGTGACCGAGCACAGCTATTGCAACAAAGCTGGCTTTATCTCTTCACAAAGGGGATCAGAAGGTGGCTAGACCAGCCACCTTGTGAACATGCTGCTCAGCCCAACATAGACTATAAAAACTAGAAAATTAGCAAAAGGAATCTTGTGTAGCATCAACTACCTTCAGATAAATATATCTGATGTTAAATGTTATACCCTTCACACATGGAATATCAAAGAAAACCTGGTCAGAGAGTACTGGATTTGGACAGGGATCTTTTGCTGTCATGTTTTCCATTTCCCCTATAGATACCTGAAGATGAAGTATTGCCTTGACTTAAATATGTCATGGTTAAGTTCAACAAATGGAGTACCCTTCAGTATTTTCCTCGATGTGTAACTGTAGCATTGAGGTTGTTTGTTCTTCATACAAATTCATCCAATTATTTAGTGTTTCTTAATGGGGTGAAAGAATATGCTTGTTTTATTACCATGTCAGCAGGTGAATACCAGGTTATAATGTAGTAATCCCTTTATTCAGTTAATGTTGTACTTATTTCTTGATAGGTAAAAATAATAATCTTCAAAACAAGAAAAGAAATTTCTTATACAACCAAACAAATATCTAATTAGGTAGAAAATGCTATTTATGAGCTTTAACTTCTCTTACTTAGAGCCTTTTAATAGATTTTAGAACACATTCTGTTTGGCTGATTTTGAAAGTACTGCTTCCTTTGTGCTGTTAAGCAGTAATGTTATTGATGTGCTTTCTTTCCTGCTTTTTAAGTGTATTAAACTGATACTCTGCATGCCTTCTATCAGTTATTAAATGTGATTACTACAGTTGTAATATTTAAAGAATATTCATCTGTCCATTCTGATGTTTTTCTGGGGACAAACAACACTGCTTAGGGAATGATAGCTTCTTCACACAAAACAATGAGCTGTTTGAACTAATTATGGTTTCAAGACTAAGTAGAAAGTACTAGTAGTTGCCACAAGTTAGTTCTGCATTTTTTTTAAAGTAGATTATCTTGATCTCTTTATTCTTCTAAGAGACCATGAGATATGAATGTAATCTACTGCAAAATACTGGCTAAAAGTGCAATCTTAATAGGTAGTATGAGGCAATCAAAATATTTCCTACAACAGTGAAATTACATTTTCATAATGTTTCATTTTAATGACTCTCTCTGTAGATAGTTGATCTTCCTATCATTTTATTATTTGAAGTTAATGAAATCATATGAAAGGAAAACATTTTACATTTCCATCTGTCCTGGTTTCAACTGGAATAAAGTTAGTTTTCTTCTTAGTAGTTGGTACAGTGTTGTGTTTTGGGTTCAGTATGTGAAGAATGTTGATAACACACTGATGTTTTCAGTTGTTGCCAAGTAGTGTTTATACTAACTTAAGGACTATTCAGCTTCTCATACTGCCCTGCCAGAGGAGGCTGGGAATGCACAAGAAGCTGAGAGGGGGCACAGCCAGAACAGCTGACACAAACGAGCCAAAGGGCTATTCAAAACCATATGACGTCATTCCCACTATATAACCTGCGGGGAGTTGGCCAGGGGACACCACAGCTCAGGGCATTGGTCAGTCTGTGGTGAGCAGCTGTATTGTGCATCACTTGTTTTGTATATATATATAGTTTTTTAATTCCCTTCCCTTTGTGGCCTATTAAACTGTTCTTATCTCAACCCACGAGTTTTACTTCTTTTCCTGATTCTCTCCCCCATCCCACTGGGAGGGCGAGTGAGTGAGCTGCTGCGTGGTGCTTAGTTGCTAGCTGGGGTTAAACCACGACAATATCAAACACTGAATATCCCATTCCTTTGGCAAGTGTTTGCTTGTCTTTCCAGTTCAGAGTAGATAGTGGAAAGAGGGCTGTGGGACTTCCATTTTATGAGTGAAAGTCTAGGGAAATTACTAACAACAACACAAGACATTCTGTTATCAGTTTGCTTCTGAACTGAAAAGCAGTTTCCCTGAAGTATAAATGTAAATGTAAATGTGTACTATTGATTTCTGCATTAAAAAAATGACTGTGGTGATCAAAAATGTGTTGTTCCACTTGTGAACTTTCATCTCTTTCCTGGACAGTTTCAAACACTTGTTGAATCTGGAAATTAAGCAGTTTTTGTTAAAATCTGTTGCTGTGTTTGATGGTATGTTTCTGTTTCCTGAGGATCAGGGTACAGAATTGCTCAGTTCTGAGCCTGAAAGAGGAGATTTGGGGATTCTTTTGTTTTTCTTAGTAAACAGTTCAAGAAAGAACTGTTGGTGGGGGAAGAAGGGAGGAAGGGTTGCAGGACACTCATCTTAAGGGTGGAAGTCTGTGGGAATTGGCAACAAGAGTCAAAAAGAAAAGGCGTAGTATACTGATCCAAAGGAACAGACCAAAGGACTTTAAATGAAATAGCCTTGTGATCCTTTTTATAAGTCAAAACAGCTAGAAAATACATAAAAATGAAATTTCTATGAATTTTAATAGCCATTTGAAAATGCTATTTCAAGGTCTTTGTGGGCATACAAGTAATCTCACACTCAAGATCACTTTAAAATAATCTAAATACCTGCCCAAGAAAACGTGCATTGTTACTGACAGGGACTAATATTTGTTTCTGGTTTTGATGGGTGATTCTTAAAACCATCTCAAAATTCTGATGTTGGTTTAGTTTTGAGTCATTACTTGTGTGAAAGATTAACAGTGCACTGAAGAGTTCTGCAAGCTCTTGTTTTTATAAAAAGCCTTGGCTCAGCAGAAAACAAATTGGAACCTTAGTGCTTTGAATTCTCCAGTCCTTGTGATAAATGTTCAAAATTTATTGACTGTGAATCTATAAATGTTAAGGATTGAATTTAGGGAAAATACTAACTGGACTCCAAAATGAGTGCAGATGTAGGTAGCAGAAATGGTATTTTTATAAAAAGACCTGTACACACTACTCACATGCACTTTCCCCCCATATTTCTGATAACCTGAACAAACCTGGGTGATCTTGAATGACCAGTATGTAGACACTAAGGATGATGTAGTCCCTACCAGTATTGATTTTTTGACTATGATGTTTTTCTCTTCTCTATGTAGAGGTTAAGTAGAACCTCTAAGTAGAAATGTGGAGGAAAGAAGATGCAGATGGAAAGCAAGAGAAAATTACATTGAGCTGGTCTAGTCTGCCCCATGGGTGGCAATTGACTAAATTTTATTCTTAAAGTGCAAATGTTATTTTGTTAAATATGACTTATTTTTTGTACATACAAGAAAATCCTTTTTAGCTTGTTGATACATTTTTGACATATCACCATGAAAAAAAGACTATAAAAATCTTCACATGTCTTCAGGCAAACACTACTAGATCTGGGTTGTAGGATACTTGATTGATTACTGCTCTTCCCATTGTTTTTGGCTTGCTGGATAGCATTTAGCAAAACCTCTGCCTCATGATGTCTCAGTTGCCCATCTGTCTATTAAAATTAAATAGAGCAGGAGAGAATTTCAATGCTACTGGATTTTTTTTCTGTAAAGTTCTTAAAGAGGTTCAAATTCAAAGCCCTCAATCCATCCAAAGGATATCTAAGTTACATTGCCTGGCTTGAATTTGCTCTCATTCTCTTTTAATAACAAGTCTGAACTGTAAACTCAAATTCTTTTTCAAGTTAAATCATCATGGTTAACAATAAACTTCTTTTTACACAAATTTCTTCTTTAGTTACACTCATGCAATTGTTCAGTTGTTAGGGCATTGTGCTACTTTTGTATTTTCATTTTCTGTTAGATGATTTGTGGGAGGGTTCACAACTGATGGAAAGTTACCAAAAATTTTTTTTGATCATGCACAACACAAAAACCCCCTATACAGCTAATTCAATTTTAGCTGTGTTGGTTCTACACTGACTCTAGGAGAGGAAAGCAGTAAACTTTTATGTTTGTCACAAAGCTCAGTATATGTAAATGAATATGTAGACAGAACATTTCCAAGAAGAAAGGTGCTCCTACTTCTGCAAAGTGACACTTTCCACAAGTGCTACATTTTGTGGTTACTGACTCTTCACGCATAGAACAAAGAGTACTATGAGACTTTACGGAAGTATTATATCTGAAGATACAGTCTGTGGATTTTCTGTGCATTATGAATGGCAGTGCCTTAAAATGTCCCATGTATTTTGACAATACACATTTTTATGTGTAGTTCAGATGAACTAATACAATGTAATGTGTCTGTCAACAATCTCATTCATAGCAGGTGTAAAGTGTTATCTGCAAAGGACATCGCATAATAAGCATATTGAGCTGTGTGCTTTGTGTCTGAAAATGCTCTGAAGAGATGATCAGTTAGAAAAATGGTTATTTTACACCTGGAGTGTTTTACACTGAATGATCTGCCTGTTTAGTGTTTCTAATGTGGATTATGACCTGTAAATTCTGACACTGCCTAGCTCTAGGGGTGCTGGGTGGTCCTGTGCTCCTTGGAGTGCCCCAGAGCTCTGGAACCAGCTGTCTCTTGTTCTGAAATACAGGAATGTGTGAATTTGTTGGATAAACAAATGTCTTCAAAAAGTTGAGGGGAGGCTCTGGAGTGACTCTGATGGTGTGTTTCCTATATGTTTCTGTATCTTTCCTGCAGAACCATAGAAAGCAGCCTCTGAAAGAGTGTACTGGCTTTTACTCCTTTTCAAAACTTTAGAGCTCCTGAACGTATTTTTTTTCTCTGCTAACTATACAAGGAAATCAATATCGTTATTATTGCTTAATGAATACTTTTTGACCATATGTGTGAAACTAGAATAAGGACATGAAAGACCTGATCTTTTAACCATCTCCCTTTGCTTAAACAATATTCAGAAATAATGCATTACTTCTGCTACTAAAAATGCTGTCATGTTTTTGGAGCATACCGGATTATGTAAAAATCTTCAAGTTCAGCTCTGTATTTGGGAGTAGGCTGGACTAAAAACACCATGTACTTCTTTCTAGTTCTAATAGTTTGTTAACTAATGGTTCAAATATTGCATATCTATATATATATTTTTTTTTTTTAATATTGAGAATGGCTGTTAAGAGGCAAATCAATCAATATAAAAACTAAAATATTAAGAAGTCATTAATAGAAAAAAAGTACATTTAATGTAATCTGTAGAGAGGCTTTAATTCTGTGAGTACTAGTAACTGTCTAATGCAATAATATATCTAGTTGCAGAGGCAAAAGACATTTTGATTTCAGTATATACTGTACTGCAAAATGAGCTTGAATGTACCCCACAAAGTGAAATAAATGCAATTGTATTAACATTGTAGGTATTAAACATTGTAAGAATATAAATGCTTTAAAAACATGTCTACAGAAAAATTCTAGGAGCATCTCAAGTTCCAGGGAAAACTAAACTTGAAGAGAGTTTATAGTCTCAATTCTAAAAATATATTTTAACATGGTAACATGGATTACACAACAACATGGAAATATGTTATAATTGTAATTTGCTTTCAAGCATGCTATCACCTTAGTTTATATTTCATATCTGTTGCTACCTTGTTTCTCATTTCCACTCTGTATCTCAGAAGTGTGAAACCTCACAAATAATTTTGGGTTTAAATGTCACTTTTCATTGAAGAATGAAACCCATAGCATTCAAATTTTTCTGTATCCTTTGCTTTGGAGCTCTAATCTGATCCTAATTCACATCTGTCTTTGTAACTGACAGGTCAATGAAGAGAACTTCAAACTCTTCAGAAGTGTTGTCTCTTATAATAAATGTATTATACGATACTACCTGCGGTCGTTCAAAGCCTATATTTTCCCTCTGCTCTGCACTCAACTCTTAGAAGTTGCAAAGATTCCATGATGTGTGTTTCTAGAATTTTGTCTTTTTTTAGTTTAAACTGTAATGGTTAAATAAATGGAATAATTTGCACTTTTCCCCCAAGATGTTAAAATTCTCATCTTTTCATTCAGGCCACAGCCAAGTCCTCGAAACATTCACTGAAATAAAAATGCAACCATTTCTGTTGTAGCATTCAATAATAACTAAGGAAGCTTGTTCTTGGCCGTCACTGCATGTTGCTCATTAACTCTGCTGACTGTGGTAATGTAAAAATAAGAGTTTGACAGGAGGACTGGGCTCAGATCCTGATTCTTTAACAACTGTCTGAGGTTATACAATTTTATGGAATTCTCTTATTTCTTAGTGATGCAATATATTTTTAAAAAGTCCCCTCCTGAATGTCTGGTGTCTGCACAGTACCCACCCTAACCTGCACATCTTTAACACCCAGAGGCACTTGCATATGTCTTGAACCAAAGTTCGCATTTTATTTTTTTTTTTTAATTTTATTTTTGTAATATCAATAAAAAAGTCTCATGAGTATAGTTGTCAAACTGAATCTGCAAAAGGAAATTGTATGTCAGATAGATAGTGCTTTTACGTGCACTGACTCTTTAAAAGATCATTAAAAAAAGTAATTTAAAAGATCAGAATCAGACCAGTAGGATCTAGTTGGAAATTAAAACTCTTCTGTTCACCTCTGTACAGACAGGGGATTATTGCTAAATGTTGATGATGAAAAATCTGGCTATGAGTGCTGATATGTGTCCCAGATTTCAGACAGTGCAATGTTTCTTTTAACCTGAATTTCTCAGGGTTTTTAGTCAGGCATCCTGCATTTGACCACTCCGAGACATTGAAGACTCTCTGCCAAAGAACCTGACTAGTCATTTGGGGAAACTGAGAAGGAGGATGGCAGAGATAGAAGCACACAGGGTTCAGGGGTGGTGAAGTGTTAGTTTCTGACTCAAAGACAGTGCAGCTAAACACAAGCACTGAGTGAAAGGGAGCAACAAGATAAACAGTGTTGTAATTCTGTTGGTTCTAAAAGTGAGAAGAGAAAATTAATTTCTTTGGTTAGGAGCTGGATTAGGACCTCATTAAATCCTGGATTTCAGAAAGTAAGATTCCTCTGCTTCCCGTTTCTGTCTTCCTAAAACAAAAATCAGTCTCACTGGGAGAGACAGGGGAATGTGAGAATTATCTACACAGGTATCAAAAGCTTTCCTAAAATATCAGCTTTTCCTTTAATTCAAGAGGATGATATTCTAACAGCCTGTAATGAAACATAAAATTAGACAGAAACAAATATACATGAAAACTGTTTGTTTAAAAGTCTGTTTTTCTAGTTTTGTTGAATATATTCTTGAACTGAAATAGGATTTTTTGTTTTGCTTGTCATGGGATCTTGAGGGAGTCAACCCGACAACTGAAGTAAAACTGGGGAAATTTTTCACTGCAGCAAAGATGCATGTGATATATTAACTTCAGGTACATCTCTAAAAATGGATGACTTTCATTTTTTACCACTCCTAAGACATAGCTTAAGTCTTAAACCTTTGGAGTTAATATCTCAGCTGCAGCACCCAGAAGCTACATAAAAACTGAAGGAACAACATCATCTGTGCAGATCATGTTCTAATCATGTCCAAAGTCTGCATCATAGTGAGATTAAAGTGTTCAGCTGCTGCTTCTCCTCTCATCACATCCAGAGAAAGGAAAGAAGAGTGGGTCCACAATGGTAAATTATAGTGTAACTTAAAAGGAAACAATATAATTTGCAATCCGACCCCAAAGCTGCACTTAGTGTCTTGTTAATTAGCATTTACTATTGTATCTGCCACTCTTTCAAGAGATACACAAGGCTTTTTGTTTTCTATCCCCAATGTCTGCATCAGTGGTGAATTCATCAAAACTGCTGGGTATTTTGCTTCAGGGATTTATTTGGTTGGTATCAAGCTAGCATATTGGCAAAGTGGAAACTCATTATAACTTCTGTAGTTGCCTCCTTTTGCAACAAAAAGAGATCTTTTGGCTTTCCATTCTTAGTTAACATCCAGAATACTTTGGTATGCAGACTATTAGCCCCTTTAGAAAAATGGGTGATCTTTCTGGATAGCCTCAGACAAGAAACAAGAAAATACAGGCTAAAGCACAAGCTAACCTTAGCTACTTTTGGTTACATGTATTTTTCAGTTTGAATATGGAAAGAAACCTCAGCTAAAGGAAAAGACATGCTGCACTGATAGCTTCTATTAATCTTTGCTTCTGCTTATAAAGAAATCAGGACTAATGCAACCTGTAGATAGAAAATGGTGCATAAAATACTAATGATTTACCACTTCCATTTCTTGCTTATGTGCCCAATAATTTGGATGACCTTTTCAAAAAATAGCACAACCAAGAGTCTTGCAGGTTCAAAGGGTGAGTTGTTCTTGCATTTTGACCTCTCTTCCCGTAGCTGGAACACACTGTCATCTGTGTTGCAGTAGGTCTGTCAACACACTACCTGAGAGCAGTCTGTAATGTGGCTCTGTGTGAATATGAATACCAATTGCTACCCATATTGTGAACGAAATTTTGCCATCTGGTACAACTACACTGCTTTACTGAACTGAATAGGGGAGAAAGTGTGTGTATGTCAGACAAAAGAAGGAGTACTAATTAATAATCATTACCATTCATTGCTTCTTCTTTTGCATGTTGTTTGCAAATGGATTGTAAAATTCACCACTAAGAGTTATTCACAAATATTCATTAATTTCTGTGTGCAATTTTCTCTTTCATGTCTAGTGCACAAAGAAGTTCTTATAAATATTCATAATTCAGTATGTGTTGACTGGTTGCATAAGTCATATGATGTTACTTCTGCTTTTCAACTCGTTAATTTATGTAAATAGCAAGTAAAAGAAGAATGGCAAATTTTGAATGTTAAAACTAAATGTAGGGTTTTGAATTAGCATGTAGGAAATTGGCTTTTTGCAAACACATATAGAAAAAGACAGAACAGAATTTTCAAGAGCATATATGTGCTTTGCAGTATTTTTCCAGGAATGTCAATGGGCTATGTCTTAAATTTCCTATAAGATTTTTAAAACTATTTTGAATATTTATGGGAGGGATTATATACTGTTTGAATTTGAAAGCAAACTTCTGATTTCTCAAAAAACCCCCTTCTGAAATTACTAATGTCACTATTGAATGTTTACTCTTTAAAAAGGAAGTGATTTTAGATGTTAATAGCAATGTGTGGAGTAGAAGTATAATGTCATAAGAGCTGGTAGGCAATTATAATGAAACAAAGGCTTCACAAATAAGTCTTTCCTTACCCTTGCTGACTCTTCAGTACTCTGCTAAAATAATTATCAAATAATCTCTTCAATAAATACTGAAGATACTAGAACTGAGGCATTAAAATGCTTCATGTTCTCGCTCTAAATATTCTGACTAGACTACTTTACTCTCAAATAAAACAGGGCAGCCCAGTAGATGCAGGTCTCTAATCTCCTACACTGTGTGTCAGCAAAAAGCATTTACCAGGACTGACTGGCTCTTTCTCTTGCCATATTTTATTCTTACAGTTCTCACGTAAGAATTTAGTACTGTCTGAAGATGTAGCCCTATCTACTTCCCTGCTGTGCAATTGTCACCAGAAGTCTCATTTTAGGGAGGGTGAAGACATGCGTCACTCCTCCGAAAAGTACTGCACAGGTCAATGTGCAGGAAGCTCCATTCAGAAATACCAGTCCTTGCTTCTGCACCAGATTTCAGAAGTGTATTACATAGACCAGTGCCAAGAGAAAAAAAGAGAAAGAAAGAGACCGAAGTTTAAATCACTTTCTTGCTGAGTGCTTAGACCATTTTTCAAGATAATAAAAGATGTGGATATTGGCAGATGCTTACAAAGAAACAGCTCAGGCGTTCCCCATCCTAGGTAAGGATATTAACCTGTAGGCTACTAGGTAAAAGTAAGGTGTATAATTCACTTCTTCACATTCTTTTCAATGTCCTAAAAGGAACTTTTAGTTAAAGGCAGAAAGAAACTTCAGTTCAGATTTCATTTTAATATTTTTAAAAGTCAAATTACATAAAACTTAGTTTGTTGTGCATTTTTTTTCCAGTTTAAGTGCTGAGTTCAAAAATTGTCTGCATAGCCCTCTTTAAATCTTTGGTTTTATTCTTCAGGACAGTGGCTTATGCATTTGCTGTATTGTGTAAAATTTGGAAAAAAATGTAGCTTAAGCTACAAAAACAACAAGAAGGTTGTTATCACTTTAAAAAAACCCAACCATTTTCACATCATTCTCACATAATAGGACAGGTTTGGAGGTTCTGACTCCTTTTGTTCTTCTGTGCACGTGCTAGGGTTTGTTTTGTCCTCATGTTAATATTAGCTTTAGAAGTGTTATACCTTCCTAATTTGATCTGACAGATATCTGTATTCTGTGGACTTTTCCCCGGGTGGGGCTGGGTAGGCCCCTTTAATTGAAAGAAGTCTCATCCACAGTTTCTAGAAGATCTATGCAGAAGCACAAAGAGTGAGGGAAGGCATGCATTGCTGGTCACTGTAATGGACATCCATATTTATATTATTTATTATTATTTCACAGAGAAAAGAAAAGCTCTACTTGCAACACAGTATTTAAAGGGAAAGACGTCTGCTTGCACAGTCACGGTGGTGTATGGAGATGTTAATGCCACCACAGGAGAGGCTGTCTCTCTTTTGCGAGGGTTTCTGGCTCCAGAGATGGCAGCAGCCACGTCTGCAGGATGGACAAGCTCAGATAAGGTCCTGCTGGCTGGAGTGTTTCTGGTCCAAAGACAGCACCACTGCACAGCCTTGTTCTATGGTGTGCGTGTATCAGCCCGACGCTAGCCAGGAGATCCCCACGGCACGGCGTAAGTGTGTGTTGCCGTCGTTTCTTGTGTGTTTGTACTGCTGAAGCAAAAATCTGACTGCTTTTTTACACCTGCTGAAGAGAGAGGGGATACCACTAAACCAGGAATTGATATAGGCAATAAACTACTGCGTTCTTCTTACTGTTAAACTGCGTAACCAACGTACCTGTTGCCCGTTTGACACACTGTTGGTGGCAACAGGAAAAAAAATGAAACAAAATCGAGGTGTTATGTGATCACTGAACTATCTAAGGATATTTATAAAGCTAATAATATCTAATACATAAGGTTATATTTGGACAACAGTTTTTTGTTGCATTTGTGTTTCTTGTATGTTTTCCCAAAACTTAATGATAATACCTGCCCTGAGTGGTCTGTTAACATATTTTCACATAAATTAAAATATTTTAACAAAGCTAATATTATGGTTTAGCAAATCACCTGAAAACTGTAGATATCTCTAAGCCACTTTAAACAACCTTTTCAGTAGCACCTGATGCTCTAAAAGTTTGCTATTTCCTGCTCCAATAAAAACGGTTGAAACATTCAGAAAAGGATGTAAGTGTTGAATTAATCCTTTTAACAAAGTTTTGAGGTGAAAAGAAAAATTCACAGTGGAAATATTCATAGCAGTTTTGTGTACCATAACAGGTTTTGGTAACAATACCAGAATCTTATTGACCTGAAAAGAAGTATGCAAAGTAGAATATACAAGAGATTTTGGAATGTAGAAAGTGGGAATATTGAGGGTTAAGTAGGTACGGCTTCAGGAAAAATTAATACAGGAGACAATATGAAGGATCACCAATGGCTGAGAAACACTGTTCATAACCAGGTATTTATTCAGGCACCAGTGTTTCAGTTAGTTAATTAAACAGATAAGGAAGGAAATTTAATATTTATTTTGTACTTGTTTCTTTTTCCTTGTGTGTTTTTATTCTGTCACTGAGACACTGAGAAATTCCCATCTGACATAAGAAGTATCAAAGTCCTGTCACCCTGCCTTGTACCCCTCTACAACTTGAAAAGAAAGAAGAAAAATAGAAAAACATTGATTTTGTGCAAGATGAAGAGATTGAAGATTTCTTACAGGCCATTCACATGGTATTGCAGTTCAGTTTACATGATTCTGTGCTTTTCATGTTAAATAAAGAAACTGCATGTGAAAAACAGCACACTGTACCTCTTTTTCATTGTGCTATTCTGGGACATTCATTAAGAAATCCCAATCTTATGATAGAACAACCCTGCACCTAATATGTGACTGGTTTTGAATATTATTTAACTAAATACTTTTTTCTTCGACGGATTCCATTTTAAAATACAGCAATTCTCAATCTAAAAATCTGTAAATAATACAATTCCACCATGCTACCAATTATGTTACAAAAAAGGTGTAAAGTCTTCAATGAGGGATCAATACTCCTTTAATCATGTTATAGTAATGCATGTGATCAGTTAAATAGATGCTGGAAATTTTCTAGCCTAAGTACATTTTACTAGCTTTGTTTTATTGAGCTGAGAAACATCTACTGGAGACCAAGTTTTGCAAAACTCTAAATTTAAGATTTTTTTTTTTTAAGACACATATAAAAATATTGTCATGTGTAAAAAGTTTCTAATTAAACCACTACATTTTAATTTTAAAATAATTTCATTTTAACATTTTATTTTTTTTCATAAAAGGAAACAAAAGTAATGAATAAAACATGACTTCTGAATTGTTAAGGTTCAACATTTGTACAGATGCAATCCAACTTTGCTGTTGTACTGTTGTTTTCTAAATGTTTATCAGGTAACCTGATGAAAATATAGGAAAATGTAAGTTTTCCAGCTATGCGAAGGCAAGAAATTTATTTCCTACTCTCTAGTGTTAAGGAGGCCTAAATGCTTTTTCGTTGTTGTTTTATTATGCTAACACATCTTTTCTATTAATCATTCTTTTCTATCACTCTTATTACATTTTTAATTTGATGCTTTTTTTTATAAATGTCCCAAATAGATCATTGTATACTGGGTTGCTTACACTTTTCCAAATGGCCTCAAATTATAGTACAACACTCTAACTGTATTATGATAAGATGAATTACAAAGTAAGCACAAGAAGTATTTGCTTCTATTTCTGAATATTTTTGCTTTTAATTTTGTA
>JAVJGG010000074.1:6478962-6489979 GCA_035590195.1 Aviceda cuculoides | reverse complement strand
GGCTGTCAGATTCTCAGGCAGAAGTGATGTCATAGTCAACATGCCAGCCATGTGTCTGCTGATGGCCAATGACCCCAAGAGATTGGAGATTCCAGTCACCTCACACTCGCCTTCATGGCCATGTGCCTCCTGCTGGCCTATGAGCTTCTCAGACATACTTGGTGCCGGAGTGATAGCCCAAGCCATCAGCCTTCTGGTGGCATGTCAGCTGACCAGACAGGAGTAACCTCACCATGATCTTCCAAGCCACGTGCCTGCTGCTTTCCCCGTCCTGTACTCAGGCAGAAGAGCTGTGAGAACCCATATCCAAGCCCTCTTCCTGGACGGGCCTACCAGGTACTTAGGGAAGGGGATTCTCACAATCAACATGCTTTTGCTGGCCTGTCAGAGACACTGGCAGATGTGAGCGTAAAAGCACATATCCCAGCCATGAGTCAAGGGCTGACCTACCAGCTCCTTCAGAAAGAAGTGACCTCACAGTCCCTTTCCCAGCCATGTTGCTGCTGCTGGCCTATCAACTCCAAAGACAGAAGGGACCTCACAGCCACCTTCCCAGCCTTGTGCCTCCTGCTGTCCCATGAGATCCTGAGGCACAGCTGACCTCACCAGAGCATTCCCACCCATCTCCTCCCTGGGGCCTACCAGCTCATCAGATACAGGTCACCTCCCATTCCTCTTCCAATGTGACCTCACGATCCCTGCCCTGCTCCCAAGGGGCCAAACAGCTGAAGTCAGGTTGAGGAGAGGTGACCAAGATGAGGGCAGTAGAGCGTGGGAAAGAGAGCTTCAGGGATTCAGTGTTCAGGTTGGAGCTTAGGGATTAGAGCTTTTTCATTTTCATTAATGATGTAAAACTACATGGCTAGCTAAATTATGTACAAGGATGAGAACAACGGTAGGAGTTCTTATCTTTTCTGGCCCTATCTACTCAAGCAAGGCTTTTGTTTGCACTTTCTCGACAAGACCAAACATTTAATTAGTATTGCTCCTTCTGGTTTAATCCTTGACGAACACCAGTCTTTGGAATGCAAAGTTACAGAGGAGCAATGACCAAGCAATAAGCAGTTCGTTCTCTACATCAATCCCTGAATGCTATCATTCCAAGCATATTTATTCATCTTCATCTGATCCAATGAGGAAAGGGTGTTGGGGGGGATACATGTCATTCCTCCCTTCCACCAATTTCCTAAAAACTTTACTTCGCTTGAGGGTGTTTGTATTTTCTCTGGTGTAATTTTCAGTCCCAAGCTTTCCAAGTGAGAAATTATATTATTCGGAGTTTTCTGAACTTTTTCTGTTTCATCCCCACCTACAAGAATGTCATCAATATACTGATAAACAGTGACGCCTTCCTCTGTCTGAATTACTTCTAGCTCCTGTGCTAGTGCATGATGAGCTAGAGTGGGGGAATGCTTATAGTCTTGTGGGATTTGGGTAAAAGTAAATTGCTGACCCTCCCAAGTAAATGCAAAGTAGTCTTGATCTTCTGTTTGCAAGGGGACCATAAAAAACATATCTTTAACATCCACTGTTGCCATAATCCAGTAGGCTCGATCCTGGATTGTAGCTATAAGCTCGGCAGTATTCGGTACCGCAGCTGTCAATGGGACGGTATTGGCATTAATTCTGCGATAATCTACAGTCAATCTCCGCTGCCATTAGGTTTTGGCACTGGCCACACTGGGGAGTTAAAAGGAGAATGGGTTGGAGTCACAGTACCCTGTCCCTTCAAGTCCTCTAACACCGGCGCTATTCCCTCTCTGGCCCCCAAGGGTATCGGGTAGGGCTTAACATTTGTAAGCTTTGAAGGGGGAAGCAGCAGTGCGGCTTGTAACAGCCGAATATCTGTTGTGGGAGAGCCAAATGGCCATTGTCTCCCTTTGTTATCAATCCAGGTCTTTCCCTTTAAAACATCCTAAAAGGTTAAGTGGAAACTCCCCCACAACCATTGTCGCTGTAGTGGCACTATCTTCTCCTGGCAAACGCAGGCTGACCATCGCTAATGCCTGTGGCTGAACAATGCCGAAGGCATCTGCCACAAAAAGCGGCTGTTTGGAGGGTGTAATTCCATGGTTAGCAGCATCTTTGGTTTTAATAGCTGAAATCTGAGCTCCGGTATCTGCCAAAAAGGTGACCGGGACTTGTCTTGCCCCCGCAATGCCTGTAATTAGTAAATCACCCAGGCCATTTTCAGTGATCCGTCTGATATACACCCAACCTCCCTGCCCCCCCCCAAGCTCAACACTGAAAGGTGAAGGATCTAGTTTCCCACTGGCTTTTGGGTGTCATTTGGTTCTGATAAATCAATCAGGGAGGGTGCGCTGGGAGTAGTATTCTCAAAATCCACTTTTCTATTTGCTGATTTATCAGGCCACCCTGTTACCAATTTTTCTAATTTGGCTGTTGGTATCCCATCCATTAAGTCACGTGAGATCCCCTTCTGGCATCCCCATGCCCACGGTCTATTACGTTCCTTCGTGATATCTCTCCCCCCGGCGGTTTAGCAAGGGGTGTTCTCTTATCCCTCCCAGGGCACAGAATTGTTTTTACTTCAGCCCACCTCAAGCCCCTGGAGTCTGTTTTGGTGGCTGGAGGGTTAACGGGACCATACTTGCGCCCGTAATTAATTAATTCCTGAGCCACTTCTCCCCAAGTCCACATTTGCTTATCAGGGGGTCCACGGTGCTGATTAGGCAGGAATCTTCCTGAAGCAGCCACAACACTCTCGCCCTGGGGCATCGCCTGTATCTTTCCTTGCAATTGGATAGCATTCGGCTTCAGAGAATCAGGGACTCCCCGTATAAGGGGAGTCATTCGCTCAGGATCCACTGACATCATCATCGGGGACTCCTGTGTAGGCTCCAATTTTTGATCATACATCATCTGCAGACAAGCTGCCTTTTGCACACTCTCCACTAATTGATCAACAGTCCCTGTAATCGCGAGGGGATCCCCCCTCTCCAAGGGGTTCAACCCTCCCGCCCAAAAGGCTGCCCGTTGGGTTAAAGACCAGGGGGCACGGTGATTCCCAGTAGTTAAAAACACTCCCGGTCCCCAATACCCTTCCGCCTCCTTTTCACTTAACAGAATCTGGTCCCCCCCCGACAACGATACTCTCCACACATACTCCGTTTCTGACTCCTTAGGGGTTCAGCCAAATTCCTTTTTTAGTTTTGCCAATTCAGTAGCAGTATAGGGGACCTCTTTAGTTGTAACTTGGGGGAAGTGTTCGTGCTCATCATCATAAATACATTCGGTTTTGACTAAGGGTCACAATGAAGGCACCTCCAACTTCTCTACTATCCCTTTTGCTGCCTGCAGGTCCTTAAAGGAGTAGCCAATTTCTGACCTTGGAGGAATTTCCTCACAGACAGTATCTGCAAGGAGCTTCTCCTTAAGAGCAATTTACAAATGTTTCGCTTGGTTCTCTTCTGCTTCAAGTTGTGCTTTTAATCCTACCACTTGACCCAGAAGGGACTGAACAAGGTTTTGGAGGGATTCAATAATTTGAGATTCTGCACTGAGGTGGCAATCCCTGTCCTCCACTGCTGCAGCCAGACTGGCACAGAGAAGGGCACAGACAATTGCTTTTTTTTTTCCCCTGACCACACTCTAGCATCTTCCTGTAAAGCGACCATCTGATCAATAATGCTTTCCAGATTATACCAATTTCCCTGAGCCCAGTCTACCCCAGACACAGAGGGTCATGCTTTATGTTTTTCTAAAAAATCAAACAAAGCTTCTTTCCCCAAAGGGGCAATTTTACTATCTCATCTTATACAAAGCAGGGAAGCAGTGGTCTCAGGAAGGCAGCACATAAAGTTTCAAACACAACACAAGCCTGCTCCCCTTACATTCCTGAGAGGTCTCACATGTTAGAGAAACAGCACAGCACTGTCTCAAGGGATCCTGCCCATGATGCCAAATTAAATGTCCTGATCCAATGTCAGGGAAGATTTTGATATGATCCCAAGAGTAAGATTAAGACAGAAACAAGGTCAAATGCTGTATACCCAAAAGAGTTTTTATTATAAAAAGTATCAAAAGTAGAAAATAGTAGTGATAGGATAGAATGGAAGAAAAGGCAGAAATCAAGCAAGCAGTCGGGATAGATTTGCAAGGATAGTCACCATCATGGATCCATCAGCGTCCCGTTGGTCCTCAGTCTTCAGTTCTTCGGTGGTGGGTGCACACCATGGCTTGTCTCCACAATTTTTTATAGGGCATATTTCGATGATGTACGCACATATGTACTGTTCATGCACTGTTCATGAGCTGCAGGTTTCGTCTATCACACGACCTTCCTGTGATCAACACCAGAAACTAGTATCTTATCTCAAAGACTACAGTTTCCATGAAAATGGTAGCCTCCACATTCTTGCATGCTTGTCAGCTTCAGCCTGTTTCCTCTCCTGGATGCCTCAGTGGCCTAGTAATCGTCCTTATGGATGGAGGAATGTCCTGCTTAGCCAGGCCATCTCAGAGACCAATAGCTCAAGATAAATAGTAACAGTCCTTGAGATGAATGGCTTGAGATGACAGTCCAGTCTCTCACACCTAACAATCTTTAAGACAAACAGCTCGAGATAACAATTCAGTCTCACAATGACCCATCATTCAAAGTGTCCAAGGTCAGATTGGATGGATATTTGAGCAATCAGATCTAGTGAAAAGTGTCCCTGCCCTTGCACTAGATGAACTAGCCTTGCACAGGCTGCTTGCACTAGATGATCTTTTAATGTACCTTCCAACACAAACCATTCTGTGATTCCATGATATGTCCAAAATAAGGGTTTAGAGGATGCAGAGTATTTTTCTAATATAAAGAAACTTTGGATAAGATTGTTTAAAAAGGGAGTATGAGAATTATTTTCCATCAAGATGCTGAACTAACCCCAGACTCAATACTGTGTTAAGTGCATAGGTTTCTTGATACATTTTGGGCTATTTCTATAGGAAAAGAGAGAGATTAAACCTATAAGGTCATTAAATGACTTTCTATGATGTCTGCAAAAAAGGAGTTTTGTCCTTTGGGAACTCATTCTCAAGTTTTTATTTCTGAATCCATTTTAATTCCTTAGTGATTTGACATAGACATACATACACAAGCACACACATATGTGCACATACACAGAAAAGCACATATACGTCCAGAGGCAGCCTTTCTCACTAATTCTTCTCACCCTAAGCAACATTCTTGATTGAATGCAAAACCTTTGGACTTCCATGGAGATATTATTTTGATTTCAACAAAATCCATGTAAAATCTGAGGATGAAATATTTTTGTAAAGACTATGGAGAAAATTCTCTTGATCATACCTTTCTATCTACTGCATTTGTACTGATTTTCAGTCACTGATTTTACCATCTTTAATTGCCCTGGTATGTTTGATCAGTTTATGTTTTTTACACTGCTTAGTCACTTGTTTCTGGTTAACCACCTCAGGATGGTGCCTTTAGCCAAGACTTCTTATTTTCTCAGTTTTCTAGGTTATGGTTATTAAATGTGACAAATGGAGCTGGAAAATTTTCTCTTGCACAAGAACAGACAGAAGCCTAATGCGTTTAAAATTTCATATTGGGCTGGGGATGTGACAAGTGCTGTGAATTTGAAGATAGGATCCTGGTAAGTGGTTTTGACAATGTTGGAGCAAGCTAAAAACTCTAAACAATTGAAAAAAACCAACAGTGTTGTAAGATAAGTAGCTCCTCAGGGTTTTTTTTTTTTTTCTTGTTCTTGTTGTTTGTTCCTGTAACTAATAGTTAAGTTTCTTTCCTTCCCTTCCTCCCTCCTACTTCAGTGTGGTTGATTATGTTTCTTTAATACCATCCAGCATACATGTGGGGTGTACTTCCAAAAATGAAAAACAGCTTTACCTAAAAGATTTTCTCAGGTTACATCTGTAATAGACTGCAGTCTGGATCTTCTGGTTGCTCATACCGGCTATGTCCATATTAGCAAGACCATGATCTAACAGAAAGGGACCTGCAGAGCAGAGCAGTTGGTAGAGAGGAACAAATGTCCTGATTGTGCACATCTAGAAGGTTTCTTTCAACAAGCTCTAGTCTTGTTCTGTGGACTGGTTACATTCTGGACAGCATTTTCGTGGAGTTTCATCCAAAGGAATTCACATTCTTCAAGACCGCTCTGCAACATGAACCACATGGCTCATGTCCATGTGGTCAGTGGACACTTCAGAAAAGGTGATATAGATGCACCTTTTGGGAAACATTCACACCCCATCCCCCTTTTCTCTGCTTTCTTTACCCCATGGGAAGTCATATTTGTCTTCAGTAATTATTGCATCTGAGAACTTACAAATCATGACCTTCCTCTCAGAGGAAAAAAACCTGCATTAACTGCTCTAGCAAACCTGGACAATGTGGTGAGGCAGTCTGCTACCCAAAAGTAGCAGCTATATTTAGTTTTTATTTTTCTTTTAGAAAATCAATACCCATTATTGGACATCAGCTGAAATATTAGTAAAGAAATGTTATTAGTTATCCTGCTTCAGAGCATAAACTGATTGCCAGATAGAGATTAAGATTAAATTTCCCCCCCAGTTGTGTGTGATTGTGGAGGTTTGTGCAATGTTTTATACCTTCCTTTGCATTCATCAGTGTTTGCTATTAGGGAGAAAAAGACATCTTTCGATCTTTTTAAAATGTCTGGGATACTTTTAGTGATCTTATGCAGCATTTGATTAGAAGCTCTGACAGCTGGAGAAACATCTCCAGTTTGATTGGAACAGTAATAATAGGTTGAAAAATAGAGAGATTAAAATTTTTAGGCATCTAATTCAGTTAACAATGCAAACTTGTTAAAAGATCCCAGTCAGCACCAACACTGACTTCACACTGAAATGTAACTCTATCTATCCTCTGTTTACCACTAATGCAAAATCAGCCTTGGAAATAATATTGACTGACAATTTTAGGTAGCAGCAAAATATATTTTGTCTTCTAACAGGCACGTCTGGAAGGATATAGTGAATCATGGAGACTCATTTACTGATTTGACCTAAATTTTGCTGACCAGTGTAGATGATGTATTTCTAAGAGATAGGAGTTTTTCAATCTTGACTTATAACAATAACAAGCAATAACAAAAGTTTCATGCACATTATTCCTGATGCTTTCATTTCTATAAGGCAATTCTTCAGCTAGGAAAAAACATCATTTATTTCTCTGACTTTAAAAATAATTTTGCTGTTTATTGGTATTCATAAGGAGCTGTAGAAACATTGCTCAACTGTTAATTAATGTGCCAGAAAATGATTCACTAGGCTATTTGTAAGAAAAACAAGAATTTCCAAAACAGTGTTATCCTGTTTTACACTGCTTTTTTCTTCAATTTTGTATAAACAAAGTCTTTTTAATCCTAGTGTTATTGATAAACCAGAAGAATTAAGCAACATGTGTCCTGGGTCTCTTCTGAACCACAGCAATGGTTAGCACACCTATGTCTTAGGGGTCAGAAAGGTCAAAAAACTCCTTTTGCAAAGAAGGTGAAAAATGTCCATTTCAGTAAATATTGAGCTTGGATTTTCCTTACTGATTTGGAAAAAATAAAAAAGAATTTCACAAACATACATAAAATTTTCCTCTGAAATTGTGGCTTCATTTATAACTTTGTCTCCACATTTGACAAGATTTAAGTAGCTGCAATATGTAATAATTTATCAGTCTGTTGTAAAAGGCTTTCTTATTCTTATTCTTATTCTTATTCTTATTCTTATTCTTATTCTTATTCTTGTTAATAATAATTATAAGAATAAACAATTAACTAGGAATGCTATAATAAATTGTTTGCTGTGATAAAGCTTAATATATGGATAATCTTGAAGAAGGTGAAGCTTACTTCCTAAAACCCATACAGAATTGCCAAAGATATTATTAATATCTTTTCAAAACATGCTGTCTTTAATGCTTCATCCTTAAAAACCTCTGACATTGGAGATATCTTCAACCAGCTAAGTGGTGATTTCCCTAGAAGACAGAATAATTTAAAAAAGAAAATATTATTGTATAATTTTTGAGAAGTAGACAATTCCTATTAAAGTTTGAGGGTCTTATACTCTAGATAATTCATTCACTCTTAAAATTACCAATCTTAAATATAATTTGTTTTCCTTCACCTAAATGGAATATGATATGTCTCCAAGATAAGTTCTCAAATAATTAATAGATTTTAATGCCAAAACGGTGGCCCTTTTTCTGAGGTGACTTTATGTTTTATTTCTCGTACAAATGTATATTAACTGTAAATTGCAATGTGACAGTGTACTGGACGTCCTGTGATTTTAAGAGCATTGCATACATACAATAGAACGCTTATGCTGTATGCAGATCCAGTTGGCTATTCCCATAAATTCTACAGCATTGTGAAGGCAGGAGATAGAAAGGGGAACGCCATACAAGAGTGCAGGACAGAGCAGGTGCAATGCATGCAGGAGGTGTTGGTCATTTCATCACTGCGATGCAGAGGAAGCTTTGGCCATGTTGCAGGAAACTAAATATAGATACACCACAGGACGCAGTCCATCATGTAGAAGCAAGTTCATATGGTGTGTTGTAGAAAGGTTTTTGATCCAGGGAGGGAAGGAAAGGAGTGGAAGTACTCACAGGGAGTCATGGGATTAGACACAGAAGTAAGGAGTATTTCATTAAAGCAGCTATGATTTTAAAGAACAGGGGAAGCGATACGTGTATTGTCGGGGCCAGATTAAGCACCATTGATACTCACTCCTTATATATTACTTAGGTCTGGCAAAGCTTAATGAAAACAGATTCTGAACTAACAAAGGTCGTAGCTATGTGATTTTTACAGATATCTCAGGCTTGCTTTGCCTGTTGTCTGAGATGAACAACCATAATTTGACTCTGATGCAACAGCTATTTTTCTAAGAAAATGTGGCAAGAAGCTTTAACCAATAAAAGCAGTTTCCCAACAAAGACTATAACTACAGGTTCAGCCACTAGTTGATATGAATTTTCTGCTTCAGAAAACAGCTCACAACCTAGGTTTTTATATTTGAGAACACTGGGTTTACTGTGCTGTTTGGTAAGGACTATTACACCTGTTTATTTTGAAAAATTTAAAATTATCAGTCTTTCTGACACATACATTTCCCCATTATTCCATTGGAAAGATCTTCAGAAATTTGGTTTGTATTCCCACTCTAAATATATTAATAGCTAGTATACATCCATTTAATCCTGTATCAGCAAATTTGGCTTAAAAAACTTCTGGTCTACAGTTGGCTTCCAAAATATTTATAGATTGCAGTCATACCATTTCTTAACTTTGATTTGCTAGAATAAACGGTCAAGCTGGACTGATGTTTGCTCACGACTCTATCCTTTCCCCTAACAACTGCACAGATATTTTATGAAACCTTTTCTGGTTTCAACTTCTTTCTTGAACACTAGTGTCCAGAATTATTTGCAGACAAGTCTAACATGGATCTTGTGCTGTGTCATAGATATATCCCCAGAAGTACGTCTGCTTCTTTACGGCAACATCACATTTTGATGTGATATAAATCACTAGTACATCCAAAGTTCACTACTTGGTAAGGATGGGGCTAGCAATCTGCCTTTCTACTTTTCTCCTTTTTAACTGTCTTCATGGTCCTTTTTGATCTCTACAACTACTTTCTCACTGTTTAATGATTCCTACATTAATCTACCGCCAGCTTCATTAATGATGTTTCATGGGGTCCTATATCAATTGCTCTAACCCTGGAGTGATTAAATCTACCCAACTACTTTTGTCTAGTAATTCAGATCAGCCACCTTGTTGCAGGAGAGAGAGATAAATTTGGTTATTCTTGAATAAACTAAATTCTATTATTTTTTCTTCCATCCATGTTGCTACTTTTTTTTATTCTGCAGTAATTTGATATTATTATTTTTTATATGTGTACTTTTAACTTTCACTATCCTTACCAACTTTCCTCCAGACATAATGCCATCTTCTTTTTTTCTCAACTGAAGACAATTGCTTATGCACTTTCTATCTGTACTTAGATTCTCTATTCCTTCTTACTGCATAGCAGTTGCAATTTTTAAATTTTTTTTTTCATTGTCTAGGTGAATAACTTACTGCAAATCTTAAAATACACCTTGAAAATGTTTTAGCTTTGCTTCACTTCTTGAAATTTTTATTTTCTTTATTACATTTCTTGACCTCAAATGATGATTTTTATTTCCAAGGAATTTCTTCTATTCAATGCAAACCTCTGCTTAATTCTGAAAATCTACTTGAAATACTTACTTGTGAAATTAGTTCAGAATGTCTTCTGACATATTCTTTTTCCCTTTATCCCCACTGCTGACAGCGTTAACAACTTTCACGTGAAAAACTTTCAGGGATGACTTTTTCAAAATAATTGATATGTATGTTCTGATTATAAATTATTGTCTGAGACTTTATACACATATATATATACGTATATTACAATTATATATAAAATACACTTTGTAGAGTGGTAATGCAGGGACTTAATACAAAGTACATAGCAAGTTTATTATGGCTACAAATATATGTTAAGTCTCATAATGGCTTTTTTTTTTTTTTTTAATACAGTCTACGAAGTTTTTATAACACCAAGTCCTAAAAAATGTCCCTTTTAAAACAATGGTGTAACAGCTGTAGACTTTTTTTTGGTAAAACCTTTATTATTATTATGGGGTTTTTTTCAGTTTATTCTGAATTACATAGCAATTAACTTCCAAAGTATAAGCAAACCACAAAGTATTAATAACTCTACACATTCCTGAAAGTCTCCCAGAAATACAGGTGTGCAGTGAACTTTAAGAATGCTACTAGGGATAGAAAATACGGGTTTAGAAACAAAATATTCTGCTAGGACTCTGTCACATAAGGCTGTGGTGGGTTGACCCTGGCTGGAGGCCAGGTGCCCACCAAAGCCGTTCTATCACTCCCCTCCTCAGCTGGACAGGGGACAGAAAATATAACAAGGGGCTTGTGGGTCGAGATAAGGACAGGAG
>JAVJGG010000074.1:6452319-6471793 GCA_035590195.1 Aviceda cuculoides | reverse complement strand
GAATTCTTAAGCAAAGGATGTAAATGCATCATCACAAAATGATCAATATAATGAGTGACATGCAAACAATGACTAGTGTAAAAGTGAAATCAAAAGCAGATTAAATTTTGACAAAAGACTTTATTGGGCACTTAAATCAGACTTGTTAATAGGCAAGCACAATCAATAATAGGTATGAAATCCAATACAAATTTAATACTCCATTACTCCGTAACTAGAGGCAGTGTTATATGTGAAATTTCAACTATGAAGTCCTGGTCATTCTTTTTTTTCCTGTCTGCATGCACATGTGCCCACATAGAGTACAATTCTCCCACTTAACTGAAGTTTTCAGTAAAGCTTAATGAAAAAAAAAAATACATAAACTAGAAAAACTTTTTTTTCACGCAGGAATAATTGTAATCATACCTGTGTCACATGCAATTCTGTATTTTAAAAGCTCGAAAGTTGCTACCTCTAAGATTATAACTGGTCCAATTTCATTACTCATCTGCATGGATGTCCCACTTTTGTTGTCTCAGATACACAGGTCTAAAATTAAAATAAAGGCATTAACAGAGGAAAAGAAACTAATAAGAAAGTTGCAGACCTAGTACCATTCTATTTTAATAATTCATGATGCTGTAATACATTTTCCAATAGTCAGGAAAAGATAACAAACTCATATTGTACCAAAAAAGAGAAACTGACCTGCAAGTAGTGTCTCTATTTAACATCGTCTGTGCAACTCATAATTGCAACACTGGATCTGATAATGGTTTTTGTCTTTATCAAAGCTTGTGACAACTGATAAGCTAGATTTGAGTTCTTGGAGCATTGAATAAATGGAACATTTATGTGAACCAATAGGGAGCATTGGATTAAGATTATCTCAGCCGTATAAAGCTATTATTCAAGTCTAAGAATCACTATTTTCATTTAAAGCCAATTGATTTACAAAGGAAAGCTAACATACTGATAAATTTGCTTCAGTATATGGACATCAGTATATGTTCTCCGACTGTCACCAGTAATCACAAGAAGTGCTGTTTGTTTTAATATTTAAAACAATTTTTTTTCTACACAAAATACAGCATTGCAAAGTACAAATGAGATGATTGAGAAATCATCTTAAATATAGTTAATTTTATCAGCATAACCTCTTCTATAACTCACCATCCAAAAGGAAGACAATGTCACTTTGTATGCTCAGAGAACACAGCTTTGTGCTGACACCTTGAAATATGTCATGCCTGCCAGAAATACTGTGCTACAGTCACTCCTTGCTGACAATAAGTTCAACCAAATCTTTGTCATCAAAACCAGCTGTGATCATTCATTTAGAAACTAAGATCAGCGTTAGGGTTAACCTGGAGTAGAGAGGTCTCTGAGACTGCAGTACTGGCTAAACACTAGTAGTTACCAATGACAGCACTAACTGCAAGTCATCGGTGCTACGTAGTGTGGTATGAACCTCTTTTCCAGAGTAGGAGTCTGACCAAGCTAGTGGATACTTTTAGAGCCGTTGAGCATTTTTCTAAGGGTGTTTCAGAAAGTGGTCAGCATGCTATGACACTACAAGTCAGACACAGCTTTGTGTTGCTGTGTTTCAAAAGAAATCTGTTATGAGCATCCTTCATCTGGATGATGCCAACTTTGGTTTGCCAGAAGGATAAATGTGCATGTCCCCTCCTTCTGGATTTACTTTATCCTTCCGTATTTTAGTGTTTCAGAAAAAGTCTCTGCTTGCCCCATCACCTGCTCAGCCTTGTGAAGTGCATCTTCCATAAACTCGTAAGGTTGAGCCTATCTGAAATTTTCTCTAGGGATGAATGGAAGTGTGTAAGATAAAATGTCTTTTAGTTGAAGACATAGCTTAAATGTTGGGGATGATACAGAAAAATACCTAGTGGCATTGACAAGGGGCCAGCATTTCAGAAAAGCAAGGATCTTATGGAATTATTTTATTACCTTTGAACCCTGAGAGCTTTAAAGCTCTACTGCATTCCCCCTAGAGCAATTCCTGGCTACTTCTCTGTCCTACATTTTACAAAACAGAATAGAACTACTTGGACAGTATTTTTGTCAAACTTTAGTTCTGTGAAGGTCTTTTGAAACTCTAACTTTCAAAATAAAGGCAAACTCTTAAGTAGGTCTTATAAATTATGGTTGGTGGCATTTCTCAAATAATGTAGATACAAAATGTATCTCAGGTTCTTTTCATTCATTTTAATGAGTGTAATGAAAAGATAATATACACTGAAATGCACTGCTCAATCTGAGCAAGGAGTAGTATAGAATAAAATAGCTACTGTTGCCCCTTAGGACTGCAATACATTAAGCTTTTGTTATCACTATGTGCTTTACTGTTAAGAGTTATGTGCTGCATTTATAATTTAATTCCTAACTGAGCAGATTCAATGACTTTGAATCCTTTCAGATTCTTAAGGAAAAGTTTTCTAAAAGAAGGAATAAGAAACAATCAGATGACTCAATTACCTGAAAACAGTTTTACTACATTATAAGAAGTTCTCAACTGGTATAAATCAACATAATGTCAAAGTAAATGGAGCATAGCATTTTATATGAGCAGAGTATTTGGCCCAATACTTGCATGTTAATTCTCTTAAGTGTTTTGCACGTGGGAGTTCTGGTTCCTAATGAGGTATTCCAGATGCAATAGTATCACACGTTATAACGATTTGTTGTTGACTTGTGCTGTTCTCTTTTCACATTGTCTATGATTTTCGCAGGTTTCAGCATGTGAATTTTCTGTGAAATTTAACATTTATTTTAACATTTTATCACTCTCTCAAACTGTAACCCTTGACAATGAATTGCAATCCTGGTATTCCCCAGTGAATCCATAGGAGACCAAAGAAGTCAGAATTAAACCTGTTATTTTTTCTGTTGTGGCCTACAGCATGAAGAAGGAAAAGTTTAATCTAGTCAAAATGGGAGATAAGAATTTAATCATTTGCATATATACCTCCATTGTTGTTATCAATTAATAATGAGAGGCAGAGGGTTTCAGCCTTCTTAAACAGGAGAAAGATATGAACCTCACACTTACAGACCAATTTTTTAATGAAGTGTAGTGTCTATTTCTGATATGGTAACTTACTCACAAACTAACTGTCAGGCTGTTTGTAGTAAGAGCGTGGACCTTTTAAATGGTGATGGTAACTGCAGTCGTTTCAGGACCACTGGTTTGGACTCGGGTGCCCGCATTTTGCCTCAGACTGTTGTTAGATCTGAATGCTGCACCTTGTCTTCTCTTTTGGATGGTGTTCAGGTAAAAACAATTGCTAATGTTGCCAGGAAGCACCTACTCTGCAAATATGGTATGATGTCTTGAGAATTTTTGTGCCAAGCAATATAACATGCTCTTAAGCTTCAATGCTCCAGTGTGACCCAAAATGTTTTATTGTGCCAGAAATGTGCTGTCCCTTTAAGCCAAGTCAAGTGGGAGCCGAGGGGATAAAGGGCTCTGCAGCAAAATCACAACGGTTGCCTTAATCTTACATTTCATGGAGCTGTCAATAAAGGTTAGTGACATCTTTCCACTTTATTTCATGGCATGACCAGTGATGCCATTACATCTCATAGTAACACTTTAAATTAGGATTCTCAAATAAAGCTCTAATCCTTTGAAGCTGACATTTTCCAGACTGTCAGCCAAGTGGATACTTAGGAGGATGTGTATATAGCTCCTGGGCCACTATTTTTCCCTTTGAAGTATGTTTTAAGGCTGCTGTTGATTTCAGTAAAAGTTCAATAAACTAAATGTCTGTTACTGAAAGGTTAATTAAAATGTAGCAAACTGTTCTTATATTTTCATCACAGCATGACTGTTGCCGAATCTGTTCTGTTCACATCATAAGTTATAGAAATGACACATCTACACTACCAGATTGTTATTGTTAATACATATTAAACTTTTTTTGTGATAGTTTCCAGTATTTCTGGAAGAAGATTATTTAGTTTTCTACTCTTTTGAGTTGGATTGGTCTTCAAACTAAATGAAATATTTCTGTTATTATAGCTCACTTTCTGAATAAATGATTCTAACTTTTCAGTTTAATAAATATTGTCTATGCTTCTGATTTGATTTTTTTTTTTTTTTTTTTTTTTTTGTCTACCAGTAGTTTTAGTATTTAAAACTTTTGGGTTCTATAAACATATTTGTTATAGTTCCCTTATTTTTTTTTCCACATCATACAATTAGAGATGTGGTGGTGCTAGCAGTTTTTTCATAGATGATGTGGTCACTCACTTTAACAAAGCATGATCAAAAGGCATAATTACTCAAAGGTGAATGTGACATGTTTAAAAGACATCCTATGGTTAAACAAAGAGAATTAAATATTTTTCAGAAAGTTGAAGAATGCACACTGTGAGGTGAGCATTGGTAAAGAGAAATGGGCCACTGCTATGAACACTTGATACCGTAAAACAGTAAAAAGGCAATGGAATCATAAAAATGGTGCTTGGAAGGAACCTATGGAGGTCACCTAGTCCAACACACCACTCACAGTAGGTATATTATTGGCACTGGATCAGGTCTGGTGAAGATTTTTCTTGCTAAGTCTTGAAAATCTTTAAGGACGGAAATTTTGCAAGCTCTCTCATAATCTCTTCCAGTACTGTCATACCTCCCTAGTGAAGTGAAGATTGTTTTTTTGTCTAATGCACAGTCTTGTAGGTCTGAAGATCCCAAACCAGAGATGACTGAGACATTAGGAAACTGGTTTTTAGAAAAGTTTGTCAGCATTGGTGTCTTTTAATCCTCCTCCACTTGCATATAAGCTCTGACTGGAAAGCAATACATGCAAGTTCACACACCCAAAGTAATATGCTCTTTTCTAGCCTAGGGTTTATTAGCCTCACTGTGGTGTGGTTTTGTACTGCCTTGATCTCAAATACACACATGTAAGATCATATATATGACTTGGATTCTCCTCTGCTTCTTCATGAAACCAGCATCAAAGCATACATTCAACTGGAGCTCAATTCAACTTTCAGCCCTGTCTTACAGAGAAGAATCCATGTCACAAACGATACTTAGTCCTGCAATTAAGCCCAGACTAATGATTTCACATTCCAGAGGATGCATATCAGTAGATTATTTTTTTTTCTCATTAGGTGGATAACCAATAGGTGAAAGATGCTGGTAAGAAAGGCAATGTAGAACCTCAAATTGCCATTTTCTCTAACTCTCTCTGTATATGGATCTAGAGATCTTCCAGAGCAGACATAGTGTACACTGAGGAGATATTAGTTGTGTTTTGGGGGTTTTTTTTGGTTTTTTTTTTAAATTAGTTTTGATGTTATAATCAGGGCTTGAATGTCTGAAAGGAAATTCTGCCTTTATTGAAGGATTAAAAAATCTAACTTCAGAAGAATCAGCATTTCTCTGTCACAGCAAATTCACAGTAAAATATGGAAATCACCAGCAATATGAAAAACAAACAGTACAAACATTGTTATATATGATATCATTGCATCAGGAGATTTGTATACTGTAGGTATTAGTTACCAGTCTGCAAAGGCTTTTCATACAGTGCTTTAGAATAGTAAAGGTATAGAAGCAAGCTAAACCATCACCCACAGACAGCATGTTGAGAAGAGACCACCACCCAAAGGGAAGGTCTGGAGGCAGTGAGGCATTGCTGAAATTGATTGTTTCTTTGGAATTCAGGTGCTTGCTTCTAGCCTGAAAATGGCACTAACTTTTGTCCAGGATTCATAACCTTAGACTCTCACATATTCTTAAGATTTTTCCTTTACATGATGGACAGCAGTCACTTCTTATTTTTGAAAGATGTCATTCTTCCCTTTAAAGGCATTCTTGAGGTGGAAGATAGTGATAAAATACTTCAACAGTCCTTTCAAACAGGAGCTGGGGCTAAGATTTTCCCCTTTCACATCCATATTTAATCACGAAGCTGCACGATGATGCTTGTATTTGCTTTCTGTTAGTAAAGGCAAAGCAAGCTCTAATACCTCAGTGGAAAATGCAACAATTTCAACAGAAGGTTTTGAATCTGTTCTTCTTTCAGAATAACTTTAGGCTTGGAGAGGAGACACGTTTTCATGTGACTTGAAGTATGGGCTGAAATAGATGTGCTTTGATCAATGAAATACAGGCTGAGAAAGGTGTGTTTGAAGTTTCTTGTGGGCATGCCATAACAGATAACAGACTCTTACACTTGATATTTAATCACTTATGCTGTTAAAGGTATAGTTGATAAGAAATGCTGGTAAATGACATTTATACTCTTTTAACTTAAAGGAAATACATGGGGGTTTTTGTCCATTTCACACAGCCCGGCTGGAGGAATGAGCAGGTGAATGAACCCATACCTGTGTTTACCATGAGACCCTTGGAAAATGTATCTAAATGTTATTAAATGGGAGCAAATATGTTATGATAGGTTGCTGAAAGGACAAAAAGAAATGTAGGAATAAGGAATATATAAACAAAATTTTTTTTTAAGTGTTTAACATAGAAACCTGATCATGGCAGGAAAATGGCACTATGTGACAATCTTACTAATCTAATAGTCTTACACGTTACCCAATATACTTGCTGGAAAATATCAATTGCTCCTCCTTGCATTCTTGTGTTTCTGCTATAGTAAACAAATTTGGAGTTGATCTGTACATACATATATATATTTTTTTTAACTAGAAATACCCCTTAAGAGATCTTATAATTATTTTAATGAAAACAAAAAAGTAACCTCTACCAGCTTCTTTCTTGAAATAGCAACTAACCAAGCTAGTTCACTTCTAGAAGCAAGTAAATAAAATCACTAAATCCCTTTAAAAAGTGTGCAAAATAAGAACATGACTGTTTCCTATACAGTAGGTGAATGCTACAGAGCTATCATTTTCATTGTGATCACTATGCAGCAGAGGGAAGTTTTATGAAAAGTATTGTGTTCTGGTAAATCTTTTTTAAAAAAAAAATCTTGAAATATTAATCTCTCAGTAATGTAAGTTTAGCCTAAGAATATACAACCTGCAAAAAAGGAAAAAATTAGAGTAAATTTAAAAAACATTTTGTGAATTTTCACACAATAAAACAACAGGGAAGATGTCCTTAATTTTCATTTTGTTGAATGTTTATATCAACCAATTCAGTGGTTTATGTGTCTTTCTGCATAATGTGCCTTTTAAGAACTTAAGTGACTTTGGGGTACAGGTCTAATGGAATATTGTGATAGGTCTTAATTTCCATAAGAGCTCTAGCCAATGGGATTGCTATTTGGATTTTTCTTTTTGCTTTTGATTATATTTGGAGGGGTCCTTAAAGTTTATAAATACTTAACTATTGAACAATTGCTTTCCTCTTGTTTCTCATCAAGTTTTATAGATGAAAGCACATTACCAGCCCAGTGCTAAAGATGTGTATATTGATCTCACATAGGAAGGTATTTATGAGGAGAGGGAGCTCAGGCTTGAACTTAAGGGGTGGGGTGGGGGTGGGCGTGGCAGAGTGCAATCCTTTAAAATTAAATTAGATCAAGACTCATGGAAAAATGGCAACGATAGAAAATACTTCATGTTTTCCATATTAAATGGTGATACACACCATTTCTGTGCAGTAATTGTTACACTGGGTATAGCAGGCGACAGGAAGACAAGTTTATACAGTTTTGTCACTGGATTGCCTGGATGTGCCTAATGGGCAAATCCATTTGATGAATTGCAGCATGTCATTCCTAGGACAACTGCCATTCATCTGTGTGGGCTTGGCAATCAGAGCAGGCAATGAACAAGACTGAAGGTGATGTTTGGTGTTCCCAGGTCAAATCCAGAGTCTGAAGAAAAGTGCCAGAATGTGCTAGGAACATTAAGGAAAATGTACACACCTAGATAGAGAATTGGTGTAAACTGCTTTTAAAAATAATGGAAAACAAAGGGAAAAATTAAACACAGAAAAGAGAGAGTAAATGTCACATATTTCACTTAAAGTTCTGTCATCTGGCAGGACTTTGAGAAGTATCTAGGAGTAATTAAACAGCGTGAAATGAAATTAAATACATGGATTGACATGGTAGGGGATTGCAGGCTGCAGTCTGCCCATGGCTGGCTGGGAGCAGTGTGTGCTGCAACACATCTGCAGGTAACATCTGCAGAATCGCAGCCAAATGCAAGATGTGCCATTATTCATGTGAAGCTGGAAATGCTCGGCTCCATGTCCCTGATCCTCAAGCTTCCACATCATTTGTTCTGGCTTCAGGATATCAGGAGAGATTTTCTGTTGCAAAATATTTTGCTCTGTTTGTCTTTGTGAACTACCAGTGCACAGTTTCGGCTCCTAGCATTACAGAAGACTATAGATGTTTTAGAAATTGTTCTGATGGCTTCAGCAGAGTTTTCTAATATGTATTTAATTGAGTCCAGAACTTTTAAAAATGCCTCAATCGATTTTATAACAGTGAAGTTGAGAAGTTTTGCAGACCTTCAAAGTTGAAAAGCAGTTTAAAAACAAATGTGGATCTCAAGAGTGAAAGTTCTGTATAAGTAGATTTGGCAATTATACAATGTATTGTTCAGTTCATAACATTATAACGCTTCCAGAGTCACCTTTTGAATTCATAGTTCCTCCCAAAAATATTTCATATAGCCCCAAAATATTTGCAAGCCTCTGATCTTTACATTGTCCTAATTTTTTTGAAATTACTAAGACTTAACGTAAAAGTTAAGCAACTTCTGACTCAGGATACTTGAACATTTCATGCTAAAAGTGCAGAGCCTGATCAATCAGCTTGTTAATAAAGAGGCAACTCAAGGCAAGATCTGTGTTAAGGTCAGAAATTGCTTAGGTGATCTGTATATTATACAAAGGACAACAAAGGCTTTAAAGAAAGTAAACAATTTGAAGCAATACAAAATAGCAGCCTTCTTTGTGCTAATAAAATGTGAGGTGAAAATAAAATGCTAAACAATGGCATTTTTGTGTACTGGAGGATTTGTACACCCAGCATATAGTGCAGTAAATACTACGCAGAAAAAAATGCAGAAAATTCTGAGAATTTTCACATTTGTGTATGTATGGTAGGTGCTTTTTAGAAACATGGTATCTCAGGTTTTTAAAATGCTTTTTTCAAATACCCAAAGGCAACTTCAGATAAAATATGGTCAATTTTTTGTGAAACCTAAGTGGCCTTTAAGTTAGAGAAACATATAGCATAGATACATAAAACACCAAGATTTTTGTGAACTAGTAATTTACATCAGCAAACTGGTTGGAAACACAAGTGTATGAGAGAAATGAACTCTCCGTGTATGAAATGTGAAACTGATTATTTAATGTGAAGTGAAGTTTTACAGAATTGCTATGGTGTAATTCTATGTAGAAAGTATTTACCTGAAATGCCAATTAACCCCCATTTCTGTGACAAAAAAAAGAGTTAAATTAAAAATAATTTTATGAAACTTCCAAGAAAAGTACAGAAACTGTAGCAAAGCCAGTATTTAATTGATTAATATGTATGTGGTTTCCTGAACTCTGAGCCTGCTATCTAGTAACATGAAGGTATTACATTTAGTTTCATTAACTTTGTTTGTTTACTGTTTTCTGTCTTAAGTAACTTTATCTGGACTACCAAAGAAAAGACTGTATATTTATGCCACCAGGATGTGACATACTGGTTTGGACAGTCAATTTCTGTTTTACAAATAATTCTTTTCTGCAAGAAATCTAAATAAAAATATGGTGATTAAATGACCCAATTCATCCTTTACAGAGATCAACTGTTACATAGCTATGTGATGCTACAATAACATATTATTTATAAACCAACATAAACCTCAGATTTTTTTCTTTTCTTTATGTCTTTAATATGTCAATAATAGTTCACCTTCTGCTCTTGCAAAGTAATTTTTTCAGGAAGTACCCTTAAGGTGATTTCATTTTACTGGAGCTAAACCATCAAAGAAATCATATTGGCTTTCTCGTGTGCTTTGCTAGATGGTGCTAAATATTTTTGTCTTTAAGGCTTTTTCAGTTGCTAGTCTTTCTATCTTACACGATGAGTAAATTTATATTAAAATTTAAATTGTATCCCATTTGTTTCCTTCTTTGCATTGCAGCAACAGGCTTGTTTGTCTTGCAGTGTCTAAACATAGATCACAATGAATGTTCCACGGCTATGATTTAAGACAAATATTCCTGAATTTGCAAGTTCATCTTGTTTAAATGATAGAAGCCAGACCCATGTTCTCCACATGGTCTGCCTAATTGATGTGCATGGCTGTTCAGCAGTGGAGATATTTTCTCCCTTTCTCCTTTGAGAATTCTTCAGGCCAGAGGAGTCCAGAGGGTTTTCCATTGGCATATAGAGTTGAAATTAGAACATTAATTGCACATGGAGATATAATTGGGCTTGTCAATGTGTTCTGTTCCAACAAATGAGGGCAGAAAAAACCCCACCAAACAGAAGTAGAGAAAAAACAGAAAGTTCAGTGAGAATTTGAATAATGAAAGGTGGTAGAAGTATACTTATTGGAAAAAGGTGTTTTGACACATTATTCTGAGATCTCGATCCACAGGAAAAAGATGTGTATCTTCAAAAAACATGGCTCTGTGCTTACACATTGTGAAAGGAAATGAGAGACTATTTCAGTGATGGTGATTTTCAGTGGGAAAGTTTGTTGTGAAATGCATTTGAAATTCTTACATTAATTTCTTTTGCTGCTTATATATTTGCAGAAACATGGTTAGGGAGAATTTAGAACTCTGTTGGATGTAAATTAGACATATTGAAACTATGTTGACTTTCAGATATACCCTATCACCCAGAAAAATTATAACGAGTGCTTGTGATTAAAGGAAATGTGAAGAGCTTTTGCTCATTTACAATATTAGGATTGGTTGTGGTTGCTAATGAAGTGAAAAATTAAATTCTAGTAATTATGTAAATAAAAGCACAAATAAATATATAGATATTGCTGGACTTCCAGGGAAAAGATAAACAATTTTGAAACTATCAATGGATAGTTCCATAAAATAATGGGTTTTATTTGTCTTGTGCTGAGGTGTATGTATCTTGTCTGGATATGGTTTCAAAAATACAAAAAACCTCAAACAACTGAATGAACTTGCTGGACATGATAAACTAACAGGCAACCAACAGTAGTTTGCTGCATCATTAATACAGTCTGACATCTTCATTGTTGAATGTAGGGAAAATTATAACTTGATGATGCGTCGTTAGAAATTTATCTTAAACGAGAGAGAAGAATTAATGATTTCAGTAAGACAGAGTCTCTACAATTTCTCCAGTAATCCTGATGGAGAATAGCTGAGTTTGCTTGGTAACACATGACCTTTTGCACAAAATAAGAAATGTATGATATTTTTTTTTTCCTGAAACTAGCAGACATGTATTTCCAGAAATACAAAACCTTAAAAAATAGTTAAAAATGTGTATATAGTTAAAAATATGTACATCTTTTCAGTAATATTATTACCGCGATCCTTCAGTGTTTACCACCATTTACATTTCAATAGGTTGCAAATACCTTTAACAAAGGGAAAGGTTCTGAAGGACTAGAAAGAAAGGGCTGTACTTCAGATGTATAGCATTTAAATCATAACAGGAAGTGATATTAGGTTGAAGAAAGACTGCGGAAGGAAACTATAGGGTTATCTTAAACCAACCTAAGTAAGCAAATTTAAAATGAGTAGATAGGATTGATTTCTTTTCTTACTTTAAAACCATAATACTGTTTTTTTATTGCTTTCATACATATATTTTTATAACAAAATAAAATGCAAGGAATAAAAATATTCAACTAAATGTGTTTAGGTTTATTGCAAATTATTGTAGGGAGAGAACAATCAAATAAAATATTCACACTGATTATGCAATGGGTCCCTTATGCTTTTCCACATTCATTAAAATGTAGGAGTAATAGAACTGCTAAACAGTTTTAGCCAGTTGTTCCAAACTCCTAATTTTTAAGTTGACAGTCTCGCTGGCATGTTCAGACCTCAGGTTTGACCATTCAAATCACAACAAGTAGTATGGAAACACTTGTTTTGTGTTGCTAATACAAAAAATGAATATTCATAGTAATTTCAAAGTGCTCTCTGAAAGTTATATGTTGCATCCTGCTTGTCTTAGTCCTGTTCATTTCTTTGTGTTTGTGTATACAATAACAAAGATGGCTAGCATCTTAAACCAGCAACTAAAGTTCTGCTGTCATTGATTTTGTCTGGCCTTGAGCAATTCCTTTTGCACTTTAACTGCACGCAAAATCTAGAAGCTTATGTTGCCAACAGTTTTATCTGTATGCTTGCATGTAAAGACCAACTTAACTCTTTCTGGGAACATGGTGGTTGAATTTTCATGTCATACCTAATCTAAAACATGATAGTGAAAAGTTAGTATCTCTTTTGATGAAGTTCTATGACCATAGAATAATGAAGTGAGAAAATTATTATTAGATTTATGTCTCCAAATCTCTGGTTCCATCTTCTGAGTATCATAAAGGGATAAGAGGGAAGAATAGTATGAATTTCATGGAAGGCTTTGGAGGTAAACGCTGAATCTTTTTTTTCTAACTCCATATAAAATGTTGTTTACAACCAACTGCAGTAATTTCAGAGTCATTAACAGGTTCATATGCTTTCTTATGGTGACTACTTAGAGCATATGAAATCTATATCCTAACTTCAACCATCTGTTAAGGTGATGAAAAACTAACAGGAGGCTACAAATTTCTCTCATATAGAAATGTGATTGTTCCTGGAAGAAAACAAGAAAAACTTACTTCAAATATTTAAAAGATGCTCTTGCAAAAAAAACAAAAACAAAAACAAAAACAAAAACAAACAAACCTCTTGTGAAATCTCTGCCTTCCAATGGAAATCTCTCCACCCTCATTTATTGCTTTTACTAACTCTTCATTAGCCTTCTTATAATAGTAGCTGCATGCATATATTGGACTTATGGACTTATCTTTTCAAAGCTGTTTAGAAATGTGACTGTACTTTGTTTTACTTTAAAAATTCCTGGTATCAACACATTTTATGTAATTTCATCAACGAGCATGGCTTCTTACTTAGAATGTTGTATCTGTACTGGTTTAATTCTAAACAAGGACTTGATGCCCGATTGTAGATATTCTGTGTATTTACTGATTCATTTCAATATTTACCTTGTATTTCCCTTAAGTTCCTAATTTGTTTTCCATAAACACTTCTGTTCCTATTGATGGTGCAGATATGCCAGACTACAGCAATAGTGATAAATGGTGTTGATGCCTTAGGGTAATACCTAGGTAAATTAGCTGGTAAAGCTAAACTGTTCAGTTTCAATTTTTAATACCGTTTTGTAACACTGTCTTTTCATTCACCACTGAGTTGGCTTTGCTTACTTTGTGATTTAACTATTCTTCACAGCGTAATGAAAATTTAGAAATGTATAAGGAAGAGAAATGTAGTTTTACAACTGAAGCTAAGTAAGAACAAGATAGCTAAAGAGTAATCCAGGGAGCTTTGAACTATGGAAAGCAGTTTAAAAGCTTTTAGAATGTACACTCCTTAGAAAGATCTTTTTGCCTGGAGGATTCAAGTACTTCTATATTTTAAGATGCTGCCATGGTATAAGCCCAGCCATCAGCTAAGCACCAGGCAGCTGCTCACTCACTCACTCCTCCTCCAGCCCTGTGGTGAGATGGAGAGAAGAATTGAAAACAAGTAAAACTCATGGGTTGAGATAAGAACAGTTTAATAATTGAAATAAAACCAATAATAAAATAAGATAAAATAAAATTTAATAATAATAATAATAATGAAAAGGAGCATAACAAAAGGAGAGTGAAATATAACTCAAGAAAGACAAGCGATGCACAATGTAATTGCTCACCACCCTTTGACTGATGTTCAGCCAGTTCCCAAGCAGCAATCCACCCTTCCTGGCCAACCTCCCCCAGTTTATATACTGGGCATGACATCACATGGTATGGAATAACCCTTTGGCCAGTTTGGGTCAGCTGCCCTGGCTGTGTCCCCTCCCAAATTCTTGTGCCCCTCCAGCCTTCTTGCTGGCTGGGCATCAGAAGCTGAAAAACCCTTGACTTAGTCTAAACACGACTTAGCAAGAACTGAAAACATCAGTGTTATCAACATTATTCTCGTACTGAATCCAAAACATAACACTATACCAGTTACTAGAAATAAAATTCACTCTATCCCAGCCAAAACCAGGACAGACAGCCAAACACGAGGTGACCCACACGAGGTGAGCCATAGAAATAGGTGAATGGTTTGGTTAAAGCCTTCTGTGGCCTCCTGTTCCACTAGTGGCTGCTTTGACCTGACTGCCTAGAAGAGGTCGATGGTTTCTTTATGTTTTTGTTCAGTAAAAGTAGACCAGATTTAGGGAAGTTACTCAACATATAAAAAGTGTACTTTACTATCATGGACCTGGGTTTGACAGACTGTGGACTTGGTAAGACCCAGACGTCACAAGCAATGCTCTGTTCCCCAGACCTCACCTACTTGTGTAGCATCTGACAGTCTCTGGAGGGGCTGCACTTTCAAAGAAGAAACCACTAATGAGTAGATATACAGTACATTATTGATTAGCAGAGATTCATTCCAAACCAAAATACACTGAAATATCAATTATTAAGTAATAATATAGACTTTTTTTCTTTTCACTGCTCAGGAACTTACACTGTAGAAGTAACCCATAGCTCTAGCTGATTCTAAATTACTAACCCCCTAACTGCAAAGATGTAGGCACTGACCATGGCTATTTAATACAAAATACTGCTCTGCACTGGCATTTGCAAGCAGGTTTCTGTGGCTGACATTCTCTGCTGTATGCATTAATTTTTAATTCCTTCACTTTCATTATCTGCAAGTAGTGATTTTTCCATTATATTTGTAAAGGTGCAGCCAAAAAAAAAGTATGAAACAACAAATGGCCACTGGGCAGGAAATGAATCACTCTGGCTTTGAGCGTGCTAACTACAGATACTGCAAATATACAGAAACACTTTGAAAACTTTCCAAGGACAATGCTCTGTTAAAACTATAACATGTATTCTGAGGATCTGGATGTATTATTACACAACTCTTTGAAAACAAAAAACAAATGAAGCACGCAGTAAAAAACCTGGTGATGTGTTCGGATGGGAACTTTAGTTACAAATGGGCTGACATCTACTACTCTCAAACAACACTCTATAGCCAGATCTCCGTTCTCCTTTCTAGGAAGGACTCAGCAGACTACTGAATGAGACTCAAGTTAACTCTTGCCAGACAACTGTCTTTTTTTCTGCACATTAGTATCGTCCCCAAAGGATGCTGCGGTAACGCGTTGCCGGACAGAGATCTGTTTTGTCAGAGAATAGGTGACTATTTTTTCCCAAAAGGGAAAGTAAGGGGTTTCTCCATGCCCTGCTGCGACACTTGGCGTTTTTCAGAGCATGCCTCTGGTCATTTGCCATCACATTGACAGTTTACATAATGTCCTCAGCTTGATTCTCTTGATGGGATCCCACTTGCTCAAGAGGGCTGAAGATACATAGTTAAGATCAAAGGTTGTCTCAGAAAGTTTTCGGCCTTGTCCATTCCTACATTGTAATCAGAGCAGAATATTTAAAGATAAGCTGCAAGCTGAGGGCAAAACTCTATCCTAAATCATCCTCATTGATTCAATTTAAGTGATGGGGAACACAAGCAGTTTTGATAGGATCCATTACTACCCAATATTTTACACCATGTCATTAGTAAAGATTGTGTTTACTTCATTATCTTTTTAGGTATGCAAAGAGGATTATTTAAAAATCAAATAAACTATTGACCTTCTTTTGGAGAATTCTTCGTTGTGACTCCTGTTTGAGCTGCCCAGATCTGGCCTGGATAATAGGTGACTCAACCAGGGGATAAAAAAAACCAACAAAGTAAAACATCTGTGGTTCATTTTGAAAACATCATAACAAACAATATAAAGTGTGAAAGTTCATGCAGCTTTATTTGAACAGCCTAACTCAGAGCAAGCTGTGTTTCTTCTCCCTCAAATCGCAGCACAGAATGAGGTTTGTCATTGCCATTTGTCCTTCAGTTGGGCTGCAGCTGGATCAGCTCTCAAAAGCAGAGTTGCTGCAGAGTTTGTTATTTAAAAAAAGCCCAAGGGGAGAAAAAACAGTAAGTAACAGCTGTTACTTACTCAAAAGAAAATTTTAAAATAAGATATTTTGGCCATGTTTCAGACACAAGCATGGCAGCAAGAGTAAGGAGTATGCAGGTTTGGTTGCTAGTCCAGGATACGGGTCAGTCTCCCTTTCCCACTTGACTGCGTGCTCCTCCGTCACATGGAGTGAGGAGTGCTGTTTGCTGTGTGGCCTCGGTGGAGATGGCCAACCAACCATCACACAAACTAGCTCAGGTTCTTGGTCAGATATGGCAACATTACTGTAACCTCTATCCAGCTAGCACTCCTGGCTATTCTGCAGGATGCAATGGTTATGATGGCTCAAGGACCTTCGATGGCTGCTTTGTAACCAGCCCGGCTCTACTAGTGAGCTGGGGAGGATCATTACTTCAGTATAATGATTTGATAGATGTATGAGAACCTCAAGTTTCACTGAGCTGTATTTGCATGGAGTCTGATACTTGGTGTACGGCCGACCCAAGAACTGATACACTCATGCAGGTGGGAAGTGGTGTGCCATCTGGCTCTGGGCACTGCTGGGGTTCTCCCTCTTCCCCACGGCATCCCTCAACACAACCCGAGCGAGCAGGGATCTCTCATGCAGCACATTCACCTCCACTCTTGCTGCATGGTTATTTCTTCTCACAAGAGTGCTCCTGCCTCAGCAGTTCCCAGAAGGTGTCCAGCGCTCATCTGAAGTCAGCAAGAGGTGGAAAATTCACCACTTCCCAGCAGTCTGCTGTTCACTGATAATCGCCCTTGATCAAACACTGTGATCAGATATACACAGCTTTGGCTTCTAGCTGCCAGTTCTTGCTATGCCTCTTGGCCCTAGATTTTTCTCCCTGTGAAGGTAAATTCACCATAATCAAACCACCTTTCATTTTTCCATTCACCCTCTTTCACTGCAACCCGCTTCTGTGCTTTCTCCTAAACTGCAATGTCCCTCCAAAAAAGGTGATCACAGATGTGTACATGGTCTCCATTACCTCTGTTTTACACAGAAAAATATGCTCCTCTGCTTCTTCTCCCTTGCGTATGCCTTCAAAGTTTATACTGAACAGCTGTGGCTGCTACAGATCAGCATTATTGCTTGTGCACAATAATTCCTATGGTATCGCAGGGTACTGAACCATCTGAGCCCAAGGCAGTAAAGCAAGGTCTTTTCTTCATCTTAGCGGTTAGGTTGCATTCAGCATACGGAAAAAAGGCACTAGCTTCAATCTGATGATACTGGTAGGAAAACAGGCTGGTGTAAAGCTTTTAGATGTAGGGATTGTGTCTCACTTCCCATTTTGCACAGTGCTTGCTTAGTGCTGTGGGATCTTGTCCTGCTTCTGTGCTCCAGCATTAGCACATTCACAAAATAATAAAGTCAAGGCTAATTAATGGGACCAAGAACTCTCCATCAGCTGCTTTACACTTTTCTACCACAGCGTCAAGACTGGGGCTTGATGCTGTAACGACAAAACTGCAGTTTCACAGGAGAGCTCAAGAAGCTAACTAAAACACTCCAAGAAATGTAAAACTAAATATTATTTCTTGAAATATAGAAATCTTGCCTGGCCCAGGAAGAAGTACTTAGTGCTATATATAAGATTGCAATTTGGATTTTAGGAGGAAAACACTGTCTATTTACTAACTGATACACTGGATATTTACTAGGTGATGAAGTCTTTGAGTAACGACAAAGTGGAGGCTATTGGTTCAAATCTCATCTCCCAGCAGAGCATGCCCTATAGGCACATTGGGGTCTGGTACTCTCAGCAGGGATTTCCCTGCTTGTAATGCAAAAGGAGGAGATGGAAGGTGGATAGAAGGTGACAAATGTGAGCAAGTAGCTACTAAAGGGGAATCATCTGACATGGGGAGGGGACTAAATGAAGTTATATCTCTGCTGTACTTAAATCCATGTATATGATGCTGAACACTCATATACATGGATTTGAGTATGTATACTCACATATACATACTCATATACATGAAGGAGACTCTGGGGGAGTCATAACAGTCTCCTACCGTTGCACTGTTCTCCTGCCTAGCTTTGTGCAACCTCCAGAGCCTTCCGCCCTCTCAGAAACCCCTTCTTGACCCAGATTGCTCCTGGATTTTATTACACATTTCTTCACTCTGATACACAGCATCAAAACCCTTTTTAATTAAGCCACTAACAAGTTATTGCAGAATGCAACATAATAGGCACAAAACTAAGAGAAAGTTTACCTGGATATGGTAATCATAGAGATCATAAACTTCACAGTCTGAAGAAATGTTTCTCTCGGCCAGATGTCTAAGGAGTGCAATGAGAAAACTTTTATTTGTAAATCACAATGTAAATAACAAATTCAGATATCACTCAAGCATGTAATTCATGTTATTGGCAAATGCTTGCACTAGGAGCTTTAATGAGCTTCTAAAAAATAAGCCATTTACGCAAGCCTGTGTAATTTCTCTTCATAAAATACAGAACCTGGATACATACAGATAATAGATAAGCCCCTGAAAATGAGAAAATAGAGATTTGATATGAAGCACCAAGAGACAGGAAGCCAGTGACAGCTTTCAGAGTGAGGTGACAGAGGAAGAACAGCAGAAAAGGCAGATGAGCTCCCCTAGCAGCAGTCATTTGGATGGATCGATAAAGGTGTAGTACCCTACCAGGAGACCAACAAAAATACAGGAAGATAACTGGGAAGTGACAAAAATCTGAGGAAGTTTTTAGTGGCTTAATATAACATGCTAAAATAAGAAGGGCAGTCTCTGTGCCAAGTGAATCCAAATTCTTCCAAAACCAAATTACCTTCATGTTAATGATTTCCTGAGCACTGATGTTTTACAACAGAAACTAGAAAGCTCTGACTTCAGTGGATGTCCTTCTACCTCTCTGAGATAAGTAAAAGCACTTAAACAAAATTAAAAAATAAAAAGCATACAAATTTTTGGCAATGAACATATTTATTTATGGAGTTGTATTGCTTGTTGTTTAAAAATTTTGTATCATAGCCAGGTTATTAAAGTTCCCCAAATCCAAGCTGCATTTAGTTCTTTTGATGTTATTGTACCAAACTAGCTCACTGCTCCCTCACTCTCCTTCTGTAAAACTGGTCATACCTGATATTATACTAGAATTTCTTACTAAAATGCTTCATTCTGCCAGTACTGTATGGACTGTGCTGTAAGATCCAAGTCATAAGTGCACCTCAGCTCTATTAAAACTAAGCAGGAGAAGTGGGAAAAAAGAAAAGAAAAGAAAAGAAAAGAAAAGAAAAGAAAAGAAAAGAAAAGAAAAGAAAAGAAAAGAAAAGAAA
>JAVJGG010000074.1:6395249-6425168 GCA_035590195.1 Aviceda cuculoides | reverse complement strand
AAATGCATCTATGCCAATGCACGCAGCATGGGCAATAAACAGGAGGAGCTGGAAGCCATCGTGCAGCAGGATAGATAGGACTCAGTTGCCATCATGGAAACATGGTGGGACTACTCCCATGACTGGAGTGCTACGATGGATGTCTATAAGCTCTTCAGAAGATACTGGATACTAATAGAGGGGATTGAAATTATTCTCTTAAATCAATGTTGTATCATTTGTCAGTCAAAGACCTCTTGGCAGCTTCTAATGTACTAATTCATCAGTTTAGTGTTCAGTGGTGCTAAAAAAATCGGTCTAAACATGTTGTATGTTCTCCATGCCACACCTGATATGTGGGAAAATGGCTAAAAAAGAATGACCAGTTATAAAGGAAAAGGAGCATGGTTTTATTTCTAACTTTAAGGAAGCTATCCAAGGTGTATCTACAGAATGTTATGTGTACATGTTAAGATTTTATTCAGATTTAAATATTAAGGTTGTTAATACTCTACACAAATATGTAATGACTACTTTATAAAATATATTCACCATACACTGGAACAGATTGCCAGGAGAGCCATCACAATAAATGGACTCAATCTAAATTCATGGCTTGTTGTTCTAGAAGCACTGTGTGGTACATATGCACATGGAGAGTTGAACAGACATTTATTTGAGATAATACAGAATTAGGGGAAAACAATATCTAATAGAGCATAATAAAATATGTTTTTTTCAAGGACAGAGTATTCCAGGTTCTTATGCTTGGTAACACAGTAGCACCTTTCATGATTTGCTTGCTGCCCTGGCAAAGACAAAACAGAAGAAGAAAACAGAGCTTTTTGTTTAAGCGTATAAATTTTACCATCCATAAATAAAGAATACAAGTCCATGTTACTTCTCAAGTTCAATTTAAGTACTTGTTTTACTAATCCTTCTAACTTTCCTTTACTATGTGAAATTAAAAGTTATTGAGATATGAATGTAGTTTTGCATAGAAAGTAGATTTGTCAAGATGTGATAAAGACGGTACCTGAAATGCTACATGAATTAGGTTATTATTCTTGACAGCAATTATGCAGGTGGCCATAGATATTATACGTAAAACTGATAATTGCTAGTAGTGATATTTTTCTGAATTATAATTGTATTCCACATAGCTAACAATTTGGTGAAATTACCAAATAAGTAAAAGATCTGAAAAATGTTGAAAATGAGGCAGGAAAAACTTTATCCATTCAGGAGAAATTTCTCCATTGGGGAAAAAAAGAAGTCTCTATTGAAGAGAAATTTTATCTACTTGCCTTTCTATCCTTTCAAAAATTCCTTTTAGATGTTTTGGATCTTGTGCTATTATTTATTGTCTCACAGTGAAGTTGATTCTCAGCCACCAAGCAGAATAAGATACATTAAAAAAATAATTTCTCTTGCATAAGCTATGGACTACTCTTACCAAAGTAACACTCTGAATGCTAATAAAATAATAAATTACAGCCTCTCATATCACCTCACAGTTGGCATAGTGACAAGTATCAAAGAAAGCCTGGCTTTGTGCAATATTTCAATAGAAAAACTTTATCTGGGTTACTGTGCCATATTTTTCCTCACTAAATTCTGTATAGAAGCTGTGGTTATTCCCTTGTTGCATTTTTATTGATCTGCTGAATTTTCTTTCCTAGCCAGTTATGAGACATTACCATTTTTTTAAAAGGAATTAAGGGATTGACGGAGCTGGATTACTGAAACTCATTTCGGTTTTTTTGTATCCTTATGGCAACAGAGGCAGTTTGCTGTTCAGTTCAGTAAAACTGCTTTCATGCAGGATATGGTTTTTCAGTCAATCAAGGTTCCAAACCAAAACAGAAATTTTTGTTGAGACTGTTTGGGCTAAATCTGTCTGGAAGTGGTCTGTATTCACAATATTTTTAATAAGGACTTTTTAAATTATTATTATTATTATTATTTTTAAGGAAAAAAAACAAACATAAAAAATAATAACATTTTCTTCAAACAAACATTTTTACTTGCTATTATATCAAAATATTTTCTGCTTTGTTTCAAAGGTGGAAGACTAACATGGAGGGTTATTTGATACAGAAAACATAATTCTCTGACGTTAAGGAGAATGCAACAAGATTGCCAGTCTACTATGTTCTGCTGTGTAACAGGAATATAACTGTAGTTTCAATTTTTATGTGCAAAAGTCAAAATTCAGTGAAAATCATGTAAAGAAAAGGCCAGAAGCAGAAAAAATTCTTTAAGTGTTGCTTTTAAGTGTTGCTATCAACATTTGGTGCCTTGTCTGCCAAGTTACTATACTGGGGGGGAATTTTAGTTGGCTTTTTGTTGTTCTTTTGTTTGTTTGTTTGTTTTGTGATTTTTTTGTGTTTGTTTTTTGTTTGTTTGTTTGTTTTAAAAAAAAAGACTAGCAAGTTCTCAGCTGTTCAGCAAAAGAAATACTTCTTTAGTGGGCTAGCACTGTGAGAGGCAGCTCTAACTTTTTTTTTTTTTTTTTTTTTTGCCTTAAATGTCGTGGTAGAGCTTCTAGCACTCTTGTTCCACAAGCAGAATGGGAAAATGTGTAAATATCAAACATTTTCAATTTGACTTTTAGACTTAAAATTATGACCTTAAAACAGACAGAAAAATTATCTCATTTTCTTTAGAGAAAATGAAAATGTTGAAACTAATTGTCATCTGTGATCTACCTTGTCACAATTTAAAAGAACAAAGTAACATGATATTACCACATTATTACACACTACTATTATGTTTGTCTTGTTACTAAATTTAAATATCCATTTAACTTCTATTCCTTGTTTTCATACCCCAAATAACTAGCTTTTAGCTATAAATGAAGTTTATTTTGGGAATAAAGATAAAATTCATGAATGTATATTTAACTTTCTAAATCCATTTTCTGCTTGGGTTACATAATTGTATTCCTGCCTTTTCAGCTAATAAACAGGATAATTTTGAACAATTCTTCCTGGTACATTTATCTGGTATTCATACCACAGAAGGTTAGAGAAATCAAAGCTGCCTAGAGAACTGGTTTTTTAAATAACGAAGAATGCAAACATTTTGGGTTTTTAAGTGGAAATTTGGAGGATATTTGTACAAAAGTTAAAAAAAAATATATATATATTTTAGTTCCAACTCTTCCAAGTAGTTAGGAGTAAGAGAAGCAGAGACAAGTAGAAAGTAGAAGCATTCCGATTATCTTGCTTAGTTGTTCATTTTCCTGACCAAAAAGAGTGTGTGAATACAAAATAAAAAAGGATTGAGGGTGACATTTATGAACTTCACTCCTTGTTTATATAGTGCAATCTAAAGTAAAAATCAAATAGAAGACTTATTTTATATGAAAGAGTTTGAAAAGTAAACTTGACAAATTGCTGTTTCACTTTTTTTTTTAACTTTGGTTAAATCGCATTTCTAGAAAAAATAATCTCTAAAGGAAAAATTCAGATAGTTCCTCTGAACTGTCCAGTGGACTTGTTGAATATCATACTGTAACTATAAACTACTAATTTTTTACCTTATCACCTTCCAGTGATTTGCAATACTAACTCCCCAGATATTCAGTCTCTCATTTACTCTGTCATTTAACCTCTCATATAAACCCCAACCCCCGCCCCCTAAAAAAACCAAACCAAAACAAAAAAAAACCACCCAGGGGAATTTCCCTGTCTTTGCAAATTGTCTACATTAATTTCTGTTAAGTATTCATCTCAAATCAGCTTTACCAGAAAAGAAATTGACTTAGATCAATGTAAGATTAAATGTTTGCAAATATTTTATGTTACCAAGAACTGGCTTGAAAGAAGAGCTACATGAAATCTTTCCAATCAAAGCTTTGCTTTCCTAAATTATGGTGAAAATAATCCCTTTGACTTTGAAACATACCTTTCAATTATGTGTTTCTAAAATAATTTTATCATTTAGTGCTATTGCAAAAGAGTTTCTTTGAAAGCTAATTATGCTACAGAAATAGATATCCAGAGAAGACTGTGGAGGGTGAGAAGCAACTCAATTCACATCCTTTTTCGGTATTAGTGTGTTCAGTGAGTTAATGGAAAAGCTTATACTAATGGTATACTATAAATTAGTACATCTGCAATAAAAGCACTGATTTTCCATTTTAATCTCTTGGGAGCTGTTCTGTAAATGTATTTCTATCTTAGGTACCAGTAAGTTCAATGAGGTACACTATAGGACTCATGCTCCAGTAAACTGATGAAAGATGTTAAATGCAAGAACAGCATTAAAGTTATGTCTAGTGGCAGTATAAATGAAAGTCCCTCAGTATTCCCTTGTAACCTGCTCTGGAGTTTGTAACTCAACTGTGAAATGGGCACTGGATTAAAGAATCTAGTACACAAGTATGCAGAAAAATATTTTTTTGAGTTCCTTGGAACTACCTTAACAGACTTTGGGTTTCAGACTTGTCAGGGAACATGACTGTTTTGATTCTGGAAGAGAACACTGCTGATCTGATGCAAGTGTAGGAAATACATGATGTTCAATCCCCAGATTAGCAGCTACTTAGCAACTCCTGAGTTAACATGTTTATATCTATATATGTGAATACATGTATGTTTCTATACAGAAATATCTTTAATATACACTATAATCTCAGTCAGAGAGACATTGTATTAGGAAAACTAAGATTTTTTATTTTATTTTTTTTTTACTTTACGACTTTTCTAGAAATGTTCACAAAAATTCATCCAAAAATGACAGATGGTACATGCACGTTTACTAGAGTTTGGGGTTTGATTTTTCCAGGGTTGAGGGGGCAAGGGAAGTAGGAGAGTTGGAAGAGGATGTGCACACAATATCTCTAACAATAATAGGAAGTGATGCTTACAAGTGGGCTGAAAACTTTTCTATCCACTGTCACAAATGAGACCTGAAGCACTTTGTCCATTACTGACAGGTAGTGTGGGAGTTCCTGTATGTTGACATACAGGAGTCGGTTCAGCTGCTCACAGAGGAAAAAAGTGTTGGAGGCACAGGGATGCCGAAGCTTTCTTTGTTGGCTCAGCAACATGCACTGTCATCCTCCTACTCAAATGCAGATAGTCGCCTCCTGTGCAAATAAAACAAATCCACAATCCATCAAACATTTATATTATAGCCACACATTTTAAGGTTGAAAAACAACTTTATGTTCTCTGGACTAGCCTCCTAAATAAATACAGGTCATGAAGTTGGACACATATAGCAACTGGAATGTTTACTCATCTATTTCAGTGCATCACATCTCTCTTACATGTGATTTATCCATCAATAAATCAAATGAGTAGATTAGACAAATCACACTTTGTTAGTAACAGTTCCTGTACCAAACATCTTAATCTCATTTCATGCTTTTTATAGAGTGCTATTAATTTTTGCCTGACTCTTGTTACTTTTCGGGAATGCTAGACACACATTAAGAAAATATTTATTGAAGTTGAGTAGTCATTTTATTAAAACTGGACGTAGAAATATAGATACTGATGCCAGCATTTTGCTCTGCAAGCTCATGTTACCTCTGGGGAAGAATGGTAAACAGTGTTAATGGTTTATTTAAATTCAGAGATAGCTATCATATAGAAGAAAGATGTGAAGTTGTGTGGTAGAAAAAAAGCTATAGTTTCACAAAGGAAATATTTTTGAGCTCCAGGGCTCAGAATGACCATGAATTTAATTACCTTTGTTGAAGCACAGAACGAGGAATTTATTTTCAGGAGTCTATATCACATGATCAAAGGAAAATTGCCTCCTGTCTAATATAATGTCTCCAAGAGTATATGTACCAGGACCTAATAGCAGTCACTGGAAATATACTATAGGCAATCCAATTATTTTTTTTTTACAAATATACTTAAAGAATTAGACCAGAGTTTCTAGGCCCAAAGAATTGGCATAGGGGTGAGCTGGCTTTTGGTTTTGTTTTATGTCTGAAAAAAGGGAAGTTTTCCAATGCCTTTTCCTCTCTGTCCATACCTTAGAAGCCACTAAATAGCATAAAAATACTAAAATGTTTAATTTGGCAGGAATATTAATGACTCAATATGTACTATATTTTAATGTCACTTAATAAGAAGTCTGAATTGGAGATTACACTTTTTAAAGAAACAACCTAAGTGACTGTGATGGGGAGAATCCTCTCTCAGACTCTTGGCATAAAAATCTCCACCTGGCTCAAGTCAAAACATTGTGGGGGTGAAGGATGGGGGGTGGTAGTGGGTGGCAGGATACTTTTAAACATAAGCCTTAAAGATGTATGTTTTGTACACAAAATTCATCTCACTCAAGCATTATGAAACCAGCCTGTGAAACAATTTCATCAGGCTTTGAACTTCCTTGTTTGCAGTAAAAAGCAGTACGGAAAATGCAGAGTTCTTGATAATCTGATTTACTGGTCTCTCATGATACAATCCATTGCTATCTAATCTTGCTCAGGAATCTCTTGACTAAGATTTGCTAGTCCCAAGGAAGGCAGCCTGAGAAAATAACCTTACATACTTGTCCTGTTCTTTAGGGTTTTTTCCCAGCTATCTCCTGTTTTCTTAAAGACAAGATGAAGGGCTAACACATCTTTGGTCTGACCCAGAAAAGCCATTTTGTTATGTCAGCCTACTGTTTCTGGACTGGAAACGTTTGAGAACCTCCACACCATACAATAAGCTGCACTTATTGGTTCAGTCCTGCCAAAAAAAAGGGAATAGTGTAGTCTGTGCAACACCCTTGCTTTAGATCTGTATGTTCCCAATGATTGCTGATTGCACCTGGGAGAGGCTATTACACCCTATAATGGAGCTGGGATGCAAACTAGCATACTCTGCAGCAGAGGTAGGATGCAAGGAGCTGAAGAATACATTTTAGACCATTGGGGAACTCAGATAAAGAGGAGCAAGTCAGAAAGAAAAGCAAGGTAGGGAAAGAATCCCCTTGACCTCAAAACACAATACAAATTCTTTATTCTTACACATCATCAATTACTATTATAGTTACACGATGATGGCTTACACCATCTTTGGGCTTACAGAAATATTAAAAAAAAAAAATTCAGGTATAGATATATTTAAAAAAATATTTAGGATTTTGGTGTCTGAATTCATAGCTGTCTAGCTTGACTGTTCTTCCTGAATATTCTAGAAACAAACATTCTTTATCCTAAAACAAACAGCTGAAACTTGGCTTGAAAAATAGAGATACTATATTTGAGAGGGTAGAAGATTAATATAACATTTTCATGGAGCAGATGTGAAAATTGGACATAAAATCAAAACTACTGGGGTAGGAAATTAAGTTAAAAATACACATGTAGCAGATCTTAGTTTCTTTTCAAGTTGTTATGACTATAGAAATGCTAATTTTGTTCCTATGTTTTTCTTAACCAAAATGTTTTCTTTAAATTTCAGTGATACTTACAAGACTTGTTTTTTATGAAGTTTACATGTGAAACCTTTTTTCAAAGCACCTAACCAGAAAACAGTACTATTGCATATTTGTATGTTCCTCACACAATTTACCACGCAAGATTCAACCCAAACACTGCAGATTTTTGTAATTAGAAAATATATAATTTTTTCCTTTACAGTCTAGTAACTTAAAATTAATTCAAGCAATTTCATCCAAACAGGGAAAAATGCTCTGTTGGGCTAACAGCTATCATGGAAAATGTCAGTGTGAAAATGGAAAAAAGTAATTGAACTAAAAAAAGCTGCTAAAACAGTATTGAAAATTGGACTGTTTGAGTGTGCAAATACTATAGGCAGACAACCAATTTGTACTTACTTTTGGAATGTTATTAAGAATACCATAACATGTTAATTAAACAGCAGGTAATATTTTCTTTTGAAATGTTGATAAAATGCAACACAAAATTAATCCTAATAATGAAATCTATTAACCATTTTGTAGACTAGTTTTAATTTCATATTAGTGGTCTTGTGTATCCTGAGCTTTTTTAGAGGTACCTTTTAATTTCATGATTGTTTTAACCTACAAAATACTGGTTGAGAATCACTTCTATCATTGCATTATTACAGAAAAAAAAAAAAAAAGAAACAGACATGGCAAAGGCCCTTGGCATTTAAACAACATACATGTATGAAATTATTTACCCATTCCGTGAGATGATTCAAATGTTTCACCAGTTTTCCACACAGAACTCCTCATTTAAATTCAAAAAAGTGCACATCATTTTCTTTCTGTGATTATTTGCATCCTTCAAGTTTTCCAAGTGCTTTGTTAATTTCACTTCTTGAAAAGAATCTCTGAAGAGTTGAGCTCCTGCAAAAGAAGCAATCATGTAGAACTTGTATTAGGTAAAAGGGAATTTGTATTTTTAATCTGAACATGGAAAAGAAGCTGATTAAATTAGGAAGCAACTGAAAAGATTGTAAGTGTATCCATTTAATCAGGACCAAACATTGCTTGCAAATCATTTTCCACTGCGGAATTAACAAAGAATAACAACATTGTGTTTAAGGGGAACAAGTCATTTTAGAAAGAACACTTTAAACAAACAAGGAGCCTGTGGCTATCCATGATAGCCTAAATGAATATAATCTTTCCCATTCCTGTACTTACAGTTATTTCTTCATTATATTAAGTATTTAATGGTTTATGCTTTCGCAAAAGCCTCCAAAGACCAAGGGAAGATACCACTACCGAAGGTGTGGACACTAGGAGACAGAAGAAACAGAGAACATGAGATAGCCTGGTTCTGGGTGTCCATGGTGCTTCAATTCCCTTTGAGTGTCTCCTTTAACTTCTATTCCTCTCTTGCTCCAAACTCTCCAGCTTCAGACAGTTCTGCTCCACTCATTTAACAGGATTTCATCTGTTGTCTTTTATTTTCCACTCTTCTGTCAGATTTGACTTCCTTATGCCATATCCCTTCCCCCATTTTCCATCACAGGGTTTCAAATATTTTTGTATTTCTTCTTGTCTCCTACAGCTGGAATGTGTTTCTAGTGCTGGCCCATCAAGCTGCTACTTTCTTCCTATGAAATACATGCTTGATGAATGAACAAATTGTGCAAATAACTAGTTGGTTTTGCTCTAGGTTAATAATTTCGGGCAATAATATTGATTTTCTGTCTCTAACTGACTTCTGTAATGTACCAAAGTCTAGATACTTATGATTAACATAAAAGCCACATACAAAATTCCCACATTAATCTACAACACAATATTTATAATGGGTTTATCCAGCCTCCAGTTTAGAGCCTAGGATTAGACGCATATAAGACACAGGAAAGATGTTGCCCGACCTGTTAAATGTTTCTCTGGCAATACAGTAGCTCACCTGCATCAGAGTACTCCACATACAGTTGTGTGGACATTGTCCTTTTGCGGGAGTGTTGCATGTGCAAGCTTCCTCCATTTCCCATGGGATACAGCCCTGGAGAGAAGGGGGGTCCAGGCAAGATGGCTGATATGGAAGAATCACCTCCTCCAAGCTCAAGAAAGGCCCATTCTGGAAAGTAGGAAGTCAAGCAAAGGCAGCAGGAGACCTGCGTGGGTGAGCAAGGAGCTCCAGGCTGAACTCAGACACAATAAGGGAGGATACAAGCAGGGGTAGGTGACCCATGAGGAATATAGAGCTGCAGTATGATTTTGCAGGGATGGGGTTAGGAATGCCAAGGCTGACCTGGAGTTGAATCTGGCAAAAGATGTGAAGAGCAACAAGAAAGGCTTCCATAGGTACTTAGAAGAGGAAGACTGGTGAAATTGTGCATCCACCACTGAATGGGGCAGCAGCTCTGGTGACACAGAACATGAAAAATGCTGAGGTGCTGGATTAGATGGTCTCATGAGGTCCTTTCCAACCTAAACAGTGCTGTAATTTTGTAATTCTTCTCGATGTGCGCTAGGGAATAAGGCCCACAGAATAAAGAGGATTTCAAACACCTCTTTTCTTGTTATTTTTTTAATACCTTATACTTATTCAGAGAGCTGGCTGTCATGAATTCCAGTTTAGACACAAATATTCTCCTGCTTTCCTGTATTGAGCTTTTGGGCCTCTGAAACAGCCATGTGGGTCCCCTCCCAGATGAAGAGCTTGCCACCCCTTTCCATTCACAATAATTCTTTAAGATGGCTATTGCACTCTTCCTCAAGTTTGGCAAATGGGAATGTTGGAGCAGCTACTTAGTTTAAACTGCTACAACTTCTTCCCACCTTATTTTATATCTAACTTTACCACCTTACCACTCAGCAGCTAAGATAAGTATATGTTACTGCTTGCCAACTTTCCTGCAGCAGTGGTAAAATGGGGAAGAGAAGAAAGAAACATGCTTTGCAATTGCTAAAGCAAGTTTCTCCAGACTTTGTCTCTCAGCACTTAGCTTTTGGGTACAGCAACACTAATTGATAGTTTATCCTATTTTTCTCTCAGTTCATACTTTCAATTAATTTGGTGGAGATTCACACTTTCTGATTCTGTTCAGTGTTAATTTTATTTTTAGTGCTATGTATTGCTTTTTCCAGAATCAGATGGTGTATCCTTAAAGTAAGCAGGCTGTGCAGGCCTAGTGTTTTGTATCCTCACATCATCAATATCTATTAATTCCTATGATAATTTATAAAAATAATAGTCTGATAGTATCACCTTTTCCCCGTTATAAGCAATACAGCTCAGAATAGTAAACTACCGTGTTGTTCCAAAACCATTTTAAAATTAATGATTTTACAGTCTTTGTCAGGGTAATAGATTAATTTTGTGCAATTTTCAGTACCCGTCATGGTTTTTGTCAGAGGAATGAGAAGGTAATGAGAACAAAAATAGATTACACACACACAAAAGTGTAATAATCCATCCTTATGACAAAACTACTAGAGACGAGGAAGACTAATCTTTATCTCATGCCAATTGTAAAATATTTCTAAGAACAGACAATGCAACATCAATCCATTTGTATGACCAACACAACAAAACAATTAAAATGCTTTTGATGGTTAAACTTAACCTCTGTCAGAATCAACAGAATAAGAAGCAAGATATTATTCCTTGCATAAGCATATTACTAAGTCAGTCTTTAAACCAGCAAAAGTTGTGTGTGAATGAATACATGTGCACTGTGGAAAAAATTACAAACATACACTGCATGTCTTCATCTAAGTGATAGGGGTTTTTTCAATTATTTATTTATTTCCCCCCCACTCCCCGAAAATGTGTTTGTTTTTCTGGAAGGAGGATTAAGTATTTAAAAGAATGTATCTTGTAATGACATATAAAGCTGACTCTGAAAACAAAATCAATCTATTCCAGCCTGTCTCTGTTACTTCATGGTTTTCATTTTCCCTCATCAAGTGTGAACTTGATACTGAAAAATTCAGAATATATTTTAGAATAAAATGGGGCAGAAATTTATGGGTTTGGCTCCTTTTCATTTCTCCAGCACCACTTCTGGGCTAAATAATAGCCAAACTCCTCAAAGCAGCCTGCAGTCCAGATGCCCTGAGCATCTGGACTGCAGAACTTGTTGGAATACATTACGACTTCTTCTAGCTCTCACATTAAAGTTTTCATTCTCAAGTTTATTTTTGGAGAAGAAGAGAGAAAGTGAGAAAGAAGAATTGGGATGCATCCCAGACATGTATTGAGACCTGAGAAGACAGTATAAATGTAGTCTATTTGAAGAAACGTTCTCCTTCAAAAGAAGGTGGAATGAAAGAATTAAACAGTAAATTCCTTCAGGTTAGGTTGACCCAAAAAAGATCAATTCAAAATAAATGAAGCCATCCAAATAACATATATTTTCTAGGTGATTGTAATAAGAGGTAAGTATAGCCAGATTAGGAAAAAAAATTAATCCTACCCTGACATTTTTAGTGTATAGAAAAGAAAGCTTTTTTAGCATGTGCCACTGAAGTTGTTTCGTCTTTTCAAACTATGTTCTCATTTTCTTATAGTCAAGGTTTATTCCCTTAACCAGATGGAAAGCAATTCATGTTTTTTCACAGGAATGGGAGTAATCAAAACAGTTTTTCATTCAGAAACTGTTGGACTCAGAATTCACACTGGGAGCATTCTCCATCCTCTCTCAGGGTATGAAACTTCAATTGCAACAGATTTTAAGTTGTCACTTACAAGCTCCCTGTAGTGGGAGGAGACCTACAGACATCATCTAGGCTAACTGTCTGAAACCTTTGTGAAGGAGTGTACATCTTGTCCAGAAGAACGTCCATGAATTAAATAAGATTGAAAACCACTGCTTTAGATATTCTTTAACAAACGTGCTTGTCCTTTTAATCACACTTACTTTTTCTGAGACTTCTAAAGGATATTTCTGGATCTTATGTTTTGGGGATAATTTCCTGTAACACAGACCCTTAAGTCTTGACTCAAACTCTGTATTTATTGATGACAGACAAATTACAAGTCACAATAGCTAACTGTACTTCCCATACAGGACCATAGCTAATTGTGGCATCTAATATATAGTGATAAATGATGACAGGTGTTTGATGTCAGCAAAGAATGAAAGTGAACCAACTTTTGAGAAATTACCATTCCAGAAAAAAGGGAGGAAAAAAAAAAATACAAAACCATTAAGAGATTTTAGAGCTTTTTTTTAAAAATATCAACTATACATTTTTGGTTAGGGACCTACATTCATATTCAGGCACCATCACATGTCTAGTTAATGTGATTTACTGAAATGTTAAACATTAGCATCTCTATAAATCCCCTTGATTTAGTTTTAGCTCTTTTTGGTCTGTGGGGTAAGAGGAAGGGGAAGGGGAAAGGGAGAGTTTAAGTACATGTGAAACCAAACAAGGTTTAAGTTTCTCAAGCCTTATTTTTTGTGTTATTATTTATGTGTGAGGAGAGCCCTGTATCAACTATCATTCTGGTCTGAAAGTATTTATACAATTTCTACAGTTGCTTTGTATACAGTGTAAAAGGTCATGGAAAACCATTAGTGAACATTTTCAATAGTGAGACAGCAGCAATAAATTTTGTATCCTTTTACAACAAGTACTGAAAATGTATGCATGCTCACCAAATGTCCATGTTCAGGTACAGAGATAGCTTTCATAGACGACGTTCTTTCCTAGAACCACCAGTTCCACCTTGGAACTTATACGCATGTTTTTCATGCATTAGCTAGAAATAATTTATTAGTCTTCTGATCTCTTTTCCCAAGTCCTGCAGAGGCTAATGAGGTAGATAATGAAACAGTATAGCCACCTAAATGGTCTATGTATCTTTCCTTTTCCTCAAGTGGTAAGAAAAATTATTACTGTACCATCAGTTCCATGATTTTAACCTTACCTGATTGCCATTTAATCTCTGCATGTTACCAGCAAAAAGGATTACAATGCATACAACCTTCTCCTAAAAACAGTAGAAAAAGCTACCCAGATATCTCGCTTCTCTTGAGCAGCAGTACAATGTTGAAAACCTAACAGCCAGATGATTGGCCGAGGGCAAGAAAGAGATATTCATAGTTACCTGACAGGTAGAGATCCAAATTAGGTTCTACTTCATTGAAGGTCTTGTCCTAAGCATCTATTTAAGGCAGAAGCAAGTTACCTGATTGCATTTAGAATGTCACCAAAGTAACTGAACTGTCCACTGTTAGACTGTCTTAACCCACAAAATTGGATGTTCCCAGTAGTTCCAAGTGTGTTCTACCATCATAGGAAGCAATGTATGTCAGACTTTTCTAGTTAACTTTGTTCTAAATAATCAAACAAAAAGGAGGACAATCTAAGTCATGAAACTGTGCAGTGTAATCCTCTGCAAATCAGGAATGAGTGAGCAAACTCACTATCTAAATTCTGCTTTGGAGAAAGAGAGTAAACCAACCTTCTTTTCAGTTAGGAAAAGCCCTTACAAGACTTTTGATTTTGCTGAACTGCCTCAACAAAATTACCTGTCTATTACTCTGTACTTCTTCTCAGAATCCTTATATTTGTTCTTTAGCTAGGGACTCATATTCCTCTGGACTTCTTGTGACTTTATAATAGAGGTAGGTTAGTTGATTTCCTCAGTACTTAGAAGACCTGTCCTATCTGTAATAGTACACAAAGTGTGTTTGTTCTATTTGGGCAGATAGTGCCAATATTAGTGTTTAATATTTTAAAATAATCTGTAGAAACTATGTACCAGCGACAAATATGCACTAGGAAAATTCAATGCCATAAAGAACAAGGAATTTTCCTCATTCAGCTTCTGATTTTAGCAATTCTTACTAGGAAACTATCCAATGGATTTGGATAGCTAAAAGCATGAAGGCTACTTTAATCTATGCCAGCTGCCAATAGCCCAAGGCTTACTGGGCCGTAGGGAACTAGAAAGGTACATTTTTATTTGTCTGCCCTTCCACAGAGAAATAAATGATTTTTAATTTGCTTCTCCTGTTAAGTGGTTGATTTTCTAATTAATTTGGCCATACCAACATTCCAGTGCCCAGCAAAATGTATTTGAATTGGCAGAGCTATACAAAAGCTGTGCTTGCAATACTTGTGTAGCTCTGATTCAAATTCCTCTCATTAGCTACCCAATTAAGCAGAAGGAAGTTTAAATTACCAGCCTCCAAATTTATTTATTTATTTTTACTGAAGACTAGTAGTTAACCATGTTTAAAGTCCAATGAATAGTAAGAGAATATATACCAGATCAAGCCATGACAGAGATGGGGAAAATCAGAAATAATTAAAGGAAATGAGAAGGAAAGAAAACACACAACCATTGGAAAAAAAAAGTCTTATTTAATTATGGTCTAATTTAGTGAGTTATTAGACTTCTATTTTAAAGGAAACATCTGATAATTAAGTAGCTATTAAAACAAACTGCTCATTAGTTTGGGAAACACAGGCAACCCTTTTATTGAAAGGCTACTTCCAAGTTATACAGCTTTAAATAGATATCTCTTTTTCCAGTAACCCAACTCAGTGGAGCCAGCTACACAAATAAAATGTTTCATGTGAACAAGAACAGCAGCAGGAGCTTGCTTAAGAAAAGAGAATTGATCTAAGCTGCTTAGGGATACTCTTAGGAAACATTCACTCTGCTTTGTGTTATCTTGAGAATAGAATTAACTGCCTAGTCACAGGGAGAAAAATCCTTTCCTAAATTGTAATACTTGTGGTTTTTTTCAAAATAAACGTCTTACTACGTATACACTGATTTAAAACTTTAATTCTGTTGTCCTGAATCAAACAATAGAGGTCCTTGTCAAAATGAATGAGCTGGTAATGATCACAACTGAAGAGCATATGCACTTGTAGTAAGATGTGTGTTTAATTTAAAGGAAGCTAACTAAAAAAATCCCTGTGAACAACAAAAAAAAATTATTTGCACAGTCCTATTCTGCTTGATACCACTGGTACATGTTAAACTTCCTAACTTTACCTAAAACTAATGTAAAAAGAAAATAAGTCTTTTTTTTAACACCTGCTGGAACTTATTTTGTTTGGAACATTGTCTGTAAGTAGGGGAAGGATGTTAATATTTAAAGATACCTCAGAAATCTTGTCTCATCCCTGTCTAAATGACTGAGTTTATGAGTAAAAAATTCAAAGCAGTTTTCATATGTGTCCTATTTTGACAAATTTTCACTCACACTGTTGAATCATGAGTCCATTTGCAAAATCATACTACTTGAAAAAGCACGGTTCCTTTCTAGAGAAAGAATTCAAATTCTGAAAGTAACTTTTTTACTATATTGTTCGTATAGGGTCAAGAAGAGAATATGTTACAGAATTCAAATATTTACAAAGAAAAAAGGATAATTTAGCAAATATATATTCTCAAATTTTAATTTTAAATGTTGTGAGTTTTGTTTTGTTTGTTTATTTATTTATTTATTTTGAAATCTCATATTATTCGTATTATATTGAAGTTGTGATCTTAAGGTGATCATTATGTTTATTTTTACTTCAGAGGTTTAAAGAGGTCTTGGACACATTAGGTTAAATGTTACTTTTTAGGCATTGATTCTTCTAGAATGACCTTAATTTTCGTAAACTCTGTGCAAATTAAATGGTCAATTATTTCTTAAGTTTGGTCTTTTTTGTATGTTTGTTTGATGAGCTACCTTTGCCTTGAATTATTGAAGAGGAAACTACCAAGTATTTACTAAAATTATTTTATACTTAAAAAAAGTATGTTTCTATCACTTCTAAAAGTTAAAAAAATACTTTTGTTATAAAAAAAATACCTTCTATTTATGACAGAGGACATTTTCAGGTTTAGTTATGAATATTTTCCTTAAGGGGACAAGCTAGAGAAAAAAAAGGAAAACCTAGAATGTCAAAGAAAAAATTTCAGACATGTTTTGCAAAGTGATATACTTGTATTATATCAAGATTTATGTGAACATATGTAGAAAAAATTTTTCAGATTTATGTATAGCATTTCTTCTGTCCATATTTAGATTGTTGTACCCCAGAATGGCTACAGTCTCTGTTAGAAATCTTAGACTAAATTTCAAAAATCACAGCAACATAGACCTGATTAGAATGTGATTATAGTAATAATCTGTGATTCTGATGCCACTGAGAGATTCCTACATAAGTAGAACTATTTATTATAATATAGTTTATAGTATAGTATAGTGTAGTATATAGTATAGTATAATATGATAATATTATTATACAATATATAATATATATTACACTACACTTAATATTTATTCTGATCTATAAATATTAGAATATAATATAGATGAATCTACAGATATTATTGTACACCTATCTATTTTAAAATGGAGAACTTCTGAGAAATTACTAAGAAATATGAACTTCATATAATAGTTTTATATTACTCAACACACAGCACTACCTTAACAATATTCAAATAGCCTAAAGTAAACTGGAGGGATTCAAGAAGTTGAAGAGAAGGCTATAATTAGAAATGATTGGGGTTTTAACTTTGAAATTGAGGCAAGATGGACTACATAGGATAAATCTGCTTTTAAAAAAAACTTCCTTATTTTGTACTCCCAGTTATATAATCATTCACTTCTTCTGTGAGACAGTAAAAGCCGCTGTGGTCTAAATTTTCAAAAATGGACAATATTTTTTTGTTTGGTTGGTTTTTTTGACTTGCCAAAAGGGCCTGGCTTTGAGAAAACATTTACCTCTTTTAAGCTTTTTTTTTTTACATATAGTTTAACTAATTAGGTTAATATTACACTTAGATTTTTACACTACCTTAACATGTATTAATGAACGTCTTGAAAAACCCCGCCAAGAACTTGAGGGTTTAAGGCATTAATATTTCTCCCTACTCTGTAAGATCGAGACCAAACATGACAATACAAAGATATTCTAACCATATAAAGCTTGTACAGGGAATACTAGATAGCATTTGCTTAATACTTGTTTTATCATTATTAGAATTGAATAAATTATGTTTTAAAATAAACATTATTTTTCTTTCTCTCATGTAAAAATCACAAACAAAAACTAGCTATTGGCTCATTCTGTTTTTTTCTACTTTGCTAGAGGCAATATATGACACCCCCATGGCTGCATGTATTTATTTCATGCAAGAATGACAACAGAGTGTATCAAATAGAAAGTATTTTACCTCGATGTGCAAGTTATGTAATTCACTGGCTTCAGAGTTTGACCTTCAAGGGAATTTTCAAGGAGTGACATGCTCTGTATATGAAACTGGAGTAACCTTTTCTGAATCTAGACAAAAGTTAGTGATGGTTGCTTCTCACTTTCTCCCTCTGCTCAAATGTGTATGTATATATATATATGTGTGTGCGTGTGTGTAAAAACACATGCAAACATACATAGACATATGTGGACTAAAGGGACACAGGTTAACAATAAATAAATTTTTCCTGTAGATATATTTCAAAACTAAAAAAAAAAAAGCAATTCTAACTGAGAATACAATATTTGGTATAATCATTATTTCCTCTACACATTTGCACAAGACAAACATCGGTTGCAGTTTGATGTACTTTAAGAAGTGTGATAGTGGCTCCTGGTGTTGTGTGACAGGAAAATGAAGTTTCAACAGTGCCTAATTAACAGCATTTTGTTCAGTCTCCCCCTTGGAGCAATATATGTCTTTGCACCTGATAGCAGATATACTTCAACTAATTCAGTAGAGAATTAGCCAAAAGTGTATTAACATATAATTATTAATAAATATATTCACTTTTTCACTAAGGCCTTATTAGACAGAACTGAAGTATTTTAACACCCTCCTTTCATTTCAGGTGTTGTGGGGAAGGGAGGACATCAAACATTGGACATATTTAGGCAAGTTTCTGTTTTACTGCTTAACCTACAGGAAGGAATGGATCCTGATCTCTCTTAGATCAAAGCTCATTTTCTAACAGGGCTACTTTCTTTTTTGAGGAAGGCTATGAATAAGAAGTCATGGTCTCAGGAGGGCCTGAGCTCCGTATGTGCACAGTCCAGGGGATATGCCTGGATTGCAAAATTTGATTGTAAAATAGTGTAGACTAGAAAGGACCTCTGGGGTCGTGTTATTCAAAGCAGGGCTTACTTCAGATTGAGACTGGTATCCTCAAGGCCCTATCTGATCAAGAAATAAAAAAAAAAAAAATCCAGGACAGGGATTCTGCCTTCTCTCTGGGACCAGTTCCAGTACTTTAATCATTCTAACTGTGAAAATGCTCCTCCTTAATATGTAGATCCAGTCAAAATCTGACTTCATGTAACCTGTGTGCATCTCATCTTTTAGCTGTGCTGCTCTGAGTCATTTTGCTTCTGTGTCGTGCTCCTCCCTTTATGGCAGTTAAAGAGTGCAGTTAGATCCCCCTTAACCTTTTCTTCTCGAGGATAAACAAACTGAGCTCCCACAGCATTTCCTCAGCATAAACATTCCCTGCGTTATTGTCCTTCCACAATGACTTCCAAGGCCTTCAAACCCTTATGCTTTCAAACCAAAGATAACACAGCAGGGCAAAAATCACAAGTCTTCCTCATCACCAGCTACTGAGGGAACATCTGCTCTGATGAAGTCAACTAGTTTATTGTTTGTTTGAGTGATGGAAAGTCTGCCAATGCTTTTAAACTCCACATAAATACGATTATCTGAAGTAGAACACCATTTCAAATTTCTTCTCTAATACATTGGTAGCGACATATGGTAGGTTACCCCAGGTGTAATGTCATTTTTAATATGTTACATCAAAATTGATTTTCACTAAGTGTCTTACTTGTCTGTGTAAGAATGGGTCTTAGATTGCTTTCAATCCTTTGAATGGAAAAAAGTTGACTCTGTTTTTGCATATGCTATGTTTCGGTACAAGGGCAGCTACATAGCAGAGACAAATAAGTCATCCCAGACGCTTACCAGAGTGACATATGGCTCATTTGGATCTGATAAATCCTTATAAGACACTACTAGAAGTAGCACAATCTATTTTGCTCGTAACCTAAGCCAAACTGATGAACTAAGAACCAAATTAATCAACTAAGAGTAAAAGCAAAATACTTAAACATTTAAACAAGTGCTTGTATTTGGGATTCCGTTGCTTATTAAAACCATAAAGGAGCTGAGCAACCAATCCCTCTTTTGTTTTGGAAAATTGATTGCTTTCCTGTATTGACTTCACTGTTGTTTACACTTCATTTATCTGCATATACTTGAAGCCAAACATGCATATGTATGACCTGTGATAACAACTTAGGGGGTAAAAGTTTACCCAACTGTTTTTCAAGACTTCTGGTTGTTCCCCTCTTCTCACAACTTCTGCAGTCCCGACAATGAATTCAGTTCTCAAACTTTTTTGCTGAATCAGAACATAAATCTGAATGTTTTTCTTCTCCTTTTATGAGGTTTTATGGCCAGGAATGATGTTGTGAAGAATTTATGGATGTGAAATCTTCACTAACTACAGGGTTATTGCCTTTTCTAGAGGAATAAATCCAAGCTACCTTAAAGTATAGGTATAAAGTTCTCTTCACTGTAGGATTCAGCACTGACAAGGGGTGTCCCAGGGACTTTATAACTGCTGGATGTTTTCAGGGTTATAAAGGATGTAAGTGGAGCCCGGGATAAAGATTAACAGATCTCAAGTAGTCAGGCAGAATATCTACATGAGAAGAAGCAAACTTGCAAGCAATCCTTTTCTTAAAGCAATGTGAGGCAAATATGCACTACAGTATTCACTTTTTTTTCCTAGAATTTGTCACTAATTTTGCAAATAAACCAGGTTCCAATTATATACAATATTATCAGTATTGTGTATCAGAAAAATACAACGTGAAGTTGCAAAATAATGCTTTTTTTTAAGCTTTGAACAAGTACTAAATAATGATAATGAAAAAAGGTAAAGACATATCTAATAAAACCATAGGGGAATTGCCGCTGTTGAGTATGTCTCTAAATTATTTTGAAGTGTGCATTAATGAAACTGCAAACTGAATTAAGTACCTTCATCTGCTTCTAGAAGCCGCTCCGTCTGATCTGTTAAAGAATACACATTTTCACTGCAGTAATCAGAGGTTTAAATGGGCTTAATGTAATTAGAAAAACCCTTGGAGATATATATTATCTCTTATGAAAATGGATATGCTTTGTAGATTAGAACACATTGTTTCAGCATCAGTGTAGGACTATAGAATTACAGTTCTAAGTACCAACTTTACTCAGATATGAGCACAAGGCTCCTGTTGAATATAAAAGGAGACAAATGCACAGGGCACATATACATACAAAAGTCACACCGAATATCCCTATCAATACTCTGAAGCTTGACATGAAAGATGATTCACAACTACTATAATACTTATAATCAATTCTGTAAATGTGGCCATGAATGTCCTTCCACAATTTATGAAGCTAAAGGAGAGCCAGTCTGTTAGTAGTAAGACATTTAAACTTAGTTTTTCACAGCAAATTCAGTTCAAGTTAGTCTGTACTGCTTTGTAAGAACCTGAGCTCCTTATACAGAATCCAATCCAGAATGTACCTCCAGGCAAATTAAAATTAGAGAAGTCTACATTCCTGAATTGCATGTATATCTGATATTACATACGTGTAAATGTGCATACAATCCCACATCCAGTCTGTGCAAATGCTTCTAGAATTGAAGCTTTTATTTGCTAAATAAGAAATGTCAGCAAAGAAAGCTGAAAGTTTCTAAGTGTTTTCTGACTGCATCCAGTATACCAGTTTCTCATGGCATTCCCTATTTAACATTTCAAGCTTCATAATTTGTTTCATTTAGACTAATATAATGTTAATACCAACTCTCTTTTCTTGAGATCCAACTGACTGAATCTCTTAAGCATATCTTAAATTTCACATACAAGTTATTCTGAGATTTTAACAAAAATGTTCATGTTATTGAAGTTAAGCACAAGCTTATGAGCTTTGCTGGAACCAGGGTCTTATTGAACTAAGCTCTCCTCACCCATGAAATGGTCCCTGGGAAAGTAAAAACATGATTATTAGTACTGTTTGATGCAGGCTTTCTCTCTAAGGAGATATTTGCTGGCTCAAAAGAGGACTCAGGGTGCAGCCAAGATACTATTCTAACGTGGAGGATCAGTAAGGAAATCGTATTTTGGCTTTAAAGCTGCTTGATCATCCCACTCAACATGGTTTTGTCAAGAGCTCCTGACAACAACGTTATCCTTTCCTCCTGAGAGGCTTAGAAGGTGTGTAGTGAAACCCTGCCAGCTGTCTTCAATGTCAGGTGCAGATTTACCAGGAAAGTTAGACAGGCTTGAGCCTCCCCCCTAGTGTAGTCATTTGTTTGAAGTAATTTGCTCCTATTCTATAAGTGATTTGACATGGTAACGGCCAAATGACTACTCGTTTCCTTCTGGATGTCATCTTAATAATTTTATAAGGGAACACTTCACAGACACTGCGTTATTTCATATTCTAGTCCTGACATGGCCTCTTGGTAAAGAGTAGAGTGTGCTAATTGCTGTGGAGAAGGACAGATTGCCCCAAATTTGTTAATTCTTTGTCTCAAGAACAATGTAAGTCATTGTTCTGTAGTGGTGACTAACATCTAGCCAATTGGCTGGATTAGCTGAAGCTAACAATATGGGCTGCAGGTTAAATCCACAGGAGGGTCTTTGATCCTATTTTCATTGAAACATCTTTCTCATGTCTCAGGCAACTTCATAGTTTGCTTACATTCTCTTATTTATAAACTGGGTGATAAATATAATTAACATACCTGAATATTTTTAGGCCAAATTGATTTAGTAATGCATTTTTAAACACCTGAAAGAAATGTGGTATTATAATTCTAGGTGTTAATATTGTATTTTGTTATTAAGTTGTAGACACTTAATAAGTCATTATTAATGTAGGTCATTAAAAAAATGGTAATTTCTCATAACTGTAGCAGATGAGTCACATTTTATTTAGTGTGCTTTCTCCATCTACTACCCTTTTGAAATTTGGCTATTTAGCAAGCAAACAGACAGTCCTAAATAGAGATTGTCAGGTTTTCATGACAAAAGTAGGGTTTGGGGGTTTTAAAAATTATTTTTGGACTACCAAAATACTGTCAAGACTGATGTTGCAGTGTAAGGATCCCTGTTGCTTTCACCCAGGGACAATGGATGTCTCTGAAGCTCTGAAGATGTCTTTGACCCCCAATCAAAGTCTTGAAGGTTCTGGAAGACAGGGTATCTGTGAATTAGTATGTGTGTATCAATATTTGGGTGTAATATTGATATTTTACCTGCTTAACTTCAGAAATTTGTCTTTCCTGGAGGTGTGTTTAAACTTGTCTGCAAGGAAAGGATAATAATTTGCAAAATAACTTTGGCCATATGGCATCAGAAAAATTAAAAGAAAGATATGAAATTGTCTTGTGTCACCTGCAACTTCTGATATGAAAGAAAAAGAGTGACGTATTGTGTTCATTTTGTTGATTGACAAATAAATTCTAAATATCAGTGAAGACCAGTATAAGAGTGGTTAATTTAGTTTTAGTGGGAATTACATCTTCAGAAAATGCAAATGAGTTCTTTAACATATTATTAACATAGGGAATTGGTGTAATTACAATGTATAATCTTTCTTTAATTATGTCTTTTAGAGATATCAGCATCAGAGATCCTCAGAATTGCCCCAAATGTGTAAGTATATGATATTTGATAGCATATTTAACCAATGATTGCAATAGAATGACTGCTAAAAATCCCAGTACACTTACAGTATTTTTGGCAGGCGGCATAAGAATGTTTTCAATTCTTGATATCTTTGTTTACTTAAAAACACAACTGTTCTTTCTAGTCAGGAGCTGAGTAGGCTCCAGTTTGCTATTTGAAAGTAAAATGACAAATTATATGGAGATAATTATGTGAAAATGAGAACACTGCTTAATTGAAACAATCAGTTTTAAGCAAAACCACACAACCTCGACTTTGGAAGTGACAAAATGTTATAATACTCAGTGTTTACTGATATTTCTTTGTAATTCACTTTAAATTCTTAAACTACTAAAACCAACCATGTTCCACAAGTTTGCTCTTTAAAATTTTTTGACTTGCTGTTAGATGAAGGAAAATAAGTAATATTTCTTTGATGCCACATGCTGCTTAATTACAGCCTGCTATATATAATACTGTGTACAAAGGTCCTGGATTTCTAAAACAATACTCAAAATTAGCAGAAAAAAATTGTACAACACACAAACAGAAGTGCAGAATTCCATGTTGAGATAATTGCACTAGAGTTCACCTATGCAGTTGTTTAAACACTTAGTTCAGAGAAAGAGTCATTTATTTAGGGTTTGCTAATGAGTGAAAGAGTGACCTAAATATTGCAAAGACAGTCTAAGATCTAGTTCAGACTGTAATACATTCCTCAATTAAAAAAATAAAATAAAATATTGATGTTTATAGTTTAGTTTAGCAAATGTTTCGCAATTTAACTTGGACAGAAACATGCCTGTATTATAAAATCTCTTGCTCCTTCTAGATTATGGAGCATTTCTAAGATTTATGCCTCCAAGAAAACAGAATTTTGGGACCCCAGAGAAGAGTTTTTATATCTCAGCTTAGATTTAGTGAAAAATAAAAATTAAAAAGAAAATAATTATTGGATTTTATATTCCAACTAAATGAAAATAATTTCTCAATCTAGTGAATTTATCTAAAAAGATAAACATTACAGGTGCAAGAATTTCAAGACTAATTTGAAGGGAGGATATGAGTTTACTTTAATTCTTCCCAGTTAAGCTATTTTTATACTAGCCATTTAGAAACAACAGATTTAGGATTGACTTTTCTTTATATTTCTGTAAAGCTTTTCTAAACTTTATTTTAACTTTTAATTTGTGACCATGGCTTAAAATGTGGAAAATCAGTTCTAACTAATATCATCATCAGTCACTAAATAAAAATAGAGCATCTTTCCTTATTCAGCTCAACTACACATGCTTCTTAATATTTCATACTCTGTGTTTTTGACAAAACTGTCTCAATGCTTAATCTCTGGCTCTGATGTTTTGATGTAATTTCTGTAATTGCTCTATACATCATGAGTAAGAAGCCTGGCATCAGTACTGTTGGGGGATGCTACAGAATTTAAAAAATATGATCAGTGCCTCCAAGATTTGTTATTTATTGCAAATGCTGGATTTTTTTTTTTTAAACATTACATTGTTTTTCACCTTTGATTTATTGTGATAATCTCAAGTACCATATCTGCCAGAATCACTCTGCTTATTGTCTTTCACTCCACAAGATCTAGTAATCTTTGACCTTCTCTTTGACAACTCCTTCTCTTCATCTCCAAGTCTTATTTGCCCTTTGTGCTCCTACAGCCTCTTGTCCTCCTGTTGATGCTCACTTCCCATCCCCAGCTCCTACCATATGGAGTCCTCTTCTCTATTGTGCCACCTAGCCTGACTTGTGCATCTCGACTTTTGACTAACTATAGTTTAGTCCCTTTTTATTTCCAACAGGTGTTCTTGCTCCTCTTTTCCTAGTGGGTTCACATTTTATTTTATATGGATATTGTCTCATCCCTGAGCACAGGCACAATTCATCCTATCAAAATGTAGACAGATGTCACCCTCTTATGTTGAAACATTTTAAGCTTCAGATTTTAAAGAAAACAGTTTTTAATAACTTTAAGTCTTCCTCATCCTCTTCCCAACTTTTCTCAATATTATGAATCATAGAATTATTCAGGATGGAAGGGACCTCAGGAAACTGTTTAGTCCAAAATCCTCCTCAAAGCAGGGTCAACACTAAATTCACACCTAGTTGCTGTGGGCTTTGACTAACTGAGTCTTGAAACAACCTGCCTTGGCAACGTCAATTATCCTCATATAGATTTTTGTTTGTTTGTTTTCTGTATTTTTAGTCAGAAATTGTATCAATAAAAAGTCTCTGTTTTCTCAGGAATATTCTTATAGGCATTAGGAGGCTGATGCTAGGTCCCCCCAGATCTTTTTTTTCCCTCCGGTTCAAAAACAGTCTGCCTCCTTCAGCCTCTCCTCGCAGGGCACGGGCTCCGCTCCACAAGCATTTTGGTAGACCTTTGCTGAATGTACACCAATTTATGTACATCTTTGTTACACCAGGGAATCAAAACGTTTTGCAATGAAGTCTGAAGAGTTGAAAATACCACCAAAGTGCTCCTGAAACATGTTTTTACAGCATGTGTTTGGTGGTTTTGCACGAAAGTATCACACTACTGTTTTTCCTACTTCTTCATTTTATAGCATGAATATTGTTGAGCAGCTGTGCCAAGCTTAATTACACTGAATCTAATAGCAATAGATTGTTTTTGGTCTTTTGACTGCGCACTTGCTGCTATTTGTGAGAATACATTTCTGGAAGTTTATACTCTGGTGTTATGCTATTTGAAATATATTATTTACAAAGATGAATTATACAGTTTAACTGAAATTTAAATTATAAATAAACAAATGCATATTTTATGGTTGTGAGTTGATCTATTGTGCACACAGGATGATTTTTGCATTTCACTTTTTCTGTAACAGTCATGTTTCATTAGCAACACTCTTTCCAAAATCTAGAATTTTCTCTCTTTTTTTTTTTTTTTTTTAATAAATACTTATTACATTTTTTTATCTTATGCAATGTGGAGGTTGGTGTATCTTTTATTTACAGGTTTGGTTTGTTTTGTTTTTAATATGTGATTGAATATTTGCACTAAACATTGGATGGTTCTTAGTAAATACAAACATTTTAAGCACATTCATTTACACATGATTCTGGGGGATGATTATACAACAAGTACTTGTTACGGGAACTCTAGAAAATTAGGATATTCAGTGTGATTCTCCATATATAAAAAATACTTCATTTTGCACCTAGCATGATATTTCTTTTACAGTGAAAATATCAGAAAGTTATTGAAAGGAACTGCTACACTTCAATATACTTCCTCATAATTAGACTACATGAACAACATCTGAAGTTGTTTAATGTTTTCTGAAGCAGCACATTTAAAACCCATAGGCCTTCTTTTGAAAAATATTCAGTTTGTTTTATAAAACCATAAACTGGAGAATGATAAACAACAGGAATATTGTAGGAATGCTGGAAATTTGGACAATTCAGATTTAAAGAAAATCTTTTCCCTAGAAAGTCATGCTATGGAAATATTTAGGTTGGTCTCCTATGTAAACTTAAATCAGCTGTGTAAGAATTAGGCAGTTATGATTATCGCAGAAAATTTTGGGGGATTCTAGACTTCTTTTCCTAAAATATATTTTGTCTTGGATTTAAGAAATCACTGATTTGGTACAGTCCAGCACTTTCTTTTTCTTGGTTATATTTTGATTCGTTGTATTTGGATTCATGATCATGGTTAACATAAATGATCCTCTTAACATCAAATTGTTAATAAAACAGAAGGTCAGGCTCAAGATGCTGGTACATTCTTCAACTTTTTAACCTTTCACTTTTGAAGGATGATTATTTGTGGTAAACTAATGAATCATAATGGCACTCTTTGGAGTTGTCAGCTTTGTGTAATCTTTAGCATGTGTATGTATGTACTTCTCTTGCCATCCTGTGTTTTGGTTTCAAATCCATGGCATTACATGACAAACCTTGTCTTAGAGTACATTTGTATTTTGGTTGCTAAGAATATTGAAGGAGTAGGCCTAGTTTGTTCCATGTCCATTTATTAATACATTTTCTGCCAATACTAAGGATAGTTAAATAAGAAGGAAGTTATACGAGTATCTGTTTGAAACCTGCAATACACAGATTTAAAGTAATGCAAATAGTGTGACAACTTAAAACAAGTTAAAAAGCAAAATGGCTTATTTGAAATTCTGAAAGCACATTAAAGAGCTGTACATGAGGTGGGGTTTATTAATTTTTATGAATCAAAGCTAAGGTGAAGTTTGGCGTGCATCCACCATTGCTTCTCGTAGCTGGGAAGCACTGAGAAACTGACTCACAATGGTTAAATTTTGCATGCACACTGAATTGTTGTCTGAGAACATTTTAGTTGTGTGTGTGTAAAGGTTTATTTCTTATTGTTTGAAAATTGAGCTGAGCTTACCAACATTAGGTTTTAATTATCAGGCATGGAGGAAAAGTATGACCCTAAGACAGTGACCTCACTGATGAGCTCCAGGGAGTCATTAATTGTTGTGAGGCAGCACATAACTGATATCAGCTAACTTGGGACATGGGTAAGTGTCCCTTCAAGTGACAAGAAATGAATAAATAATGAGGAGAGGAAAAAAAAAATAGGAGCCAAGGACTGGAAGGGCAATGATGATGGAGACCAGGTCTGATAATTTTTGAAGAGAGAAGAATCACTAGAACAAGACCCCAGTAAATTTTAGGAGATGATCTTCCAATCCCTTTTACTTTTTTTTCCTTTTTTGTTTTTTTGTCTTTCTTCTTATTGTGACACATGTGTGAATTTGACTGGATCAGAGGTAAAGGGAAGTATCTTTTTATCCTCATTAAAATTTGTGGCAGCCTTTTCAATAAGGCACGTATTGTACCTGAAAATTTAATTGCAGTTGTCATGGCCCTGCCTAATCTTTCTCTCTGCCTTCAGACATGTCTGAAATAATTTGTACTAGTACTAATTTATTCTGTCTCCCTTAACAGAACTGCTGTCTTCTTTGAGTTTAGAACAAACTTCAGAAAAACCTTTCTGCAGTAAGCCAAGGAATTAATTTGCCCAAATTGAATGATTTGTTTCAAACAATATGAGATTATAATCTAGGCTTTTTACTTTTACTCCTTATTAACTCGTCACATCCTTTTCTTGAGCCTTAAATACAAATGATGACTTTCTAGTTTAAGTAGCTAGTTAATTTTCAACTTGTTGCTTAATTGCACACTGTGGTTTTGGTTTCTTTAATCTTACATATTTTAAAACCAACTGGAGAAAAAATAAAAAAAAGGCTTTTCAATGTCTCACATGGCATTTCAGAATAAGTACGTAAACCCAGTCATTTTCAAAACCCAAAACCTGACTAAACATTCTTATACCAAGATTCATTCCAGCAAATAATCTATTTGTTAAGATTTAGTGCTTAGGCATAACACATACCTATGTTGCATATATGCAAATTGGAATATCAGGTGACACTTTGAAAGGGTTTCAGAATTTAATGAAAGCATGCAACACAGAAATGAAACTTTAGCCAGCAGTTTTTCTGTTAAGTTGGAAGCTGCTCATATAATGCTAATAACCATTTCTGTCACCAAGGTCCCATACAAAGGTATCTAAAGTATAGAAATCCAAATATACAAACTTATTTTGTATGAACATTGTTTCAGTTAATTATATGATCACTTAGTAAGACCTAAGTAATTTGGGGTGTTATTCTATTCATTTAGGTTTTTAATTTTCCTTGTTAGAAAATGTAAGGTTGACAGTAAAATTTTTTGTGTTTCAGAAATCTTCTAAAAGACGTTTCCTTTTAGTTCAAAAATAAAAAAGATAATGCAAACCTGAAAACAAGTCACTTTTTTAAAAGCTAGAAGATATATCCTGAAAACCTCTTAGTTATGATGATTTCACTGCAGTTAATGAGTGAAATTTTCATAGGTATGGAAGAAGATGCCTACCAAAACCCCCATCTTACAAATCATAGAGAATAACCAAACTGAAAGTTTTACAGTCTTCCACTATGTAGTAAAATTAGCACAGATATGTGCCAGACACACAAAACTTGTCTTCTGCAATTCACCCCATCTCCTTGTTTCCAACACACTTATGTAAATATTTAATGTTGTTTATAAATTTTCTATAACTCTAGGTACAACTTACTCCACTGGTAATTAACACTTAGCTTTTATATAAAGTAATGATTATTCCAATGACTAATTTAATCTGTGATGGATTTATTTCATCTGTCTTTGTCACATGCTTGAAGCAAACTGGCTTGAAAATTTTTCATCTCTCTACCTTTCTCCATTTTTACAGCAGCATGTTTCTACTTTTCCTATCTTTCAGTACTAAATTAACTAGAAACACAACACTGCCAAGAACATCTTCTTACTCAGTGCGGGATTGCCTTAGGATGCTAGGTTAAATCATAACCCAGTGGGGAATCAGCCAAATGTGACATGTCTGGCAAATCAGGAGGAAGCAGAGAGTATCACAACCAAGCATCCTATATTGCTCCTGAACCGGGAATAACTCTCTTGCAGTTACATGTTGTTACGGTGAGAAACAAATCTATGGGGATATGTTCGTTGTTTGAGTTACTCAGACTTGCCTTTCATGGTCTTTCACATCTTCCTCACCCTTCAGATATTTGAAATAAGCTCAGGTAGTAGGAAATCCTTTTTCTCTTCTGAGTCTCTAATACCCTCAGTAAATGTTTGCAACAGGCTTCTCCTCTTAGCTCCCTTCTGCTCCCCGCTTCCCTTCTGCTCCCCCTCATTCTCCCTCCCTTCTTCCCCTCTTCTCCCTCCCTTTCTCCCCTCCTTTCTCCCCCCCTTCTTCCCCCTTCCCTCCTTTCCCCCTTCCCTCACCCTTGTTTT
>JAVJGG010000074.1:6332679-6395194 GCA_035590195.1 Aviceda cuculoides | reverse complement strand
TTCCTCTCATTTTCCCTTTTTTTTTCTTTTTACCTCTTTTTTCTCTTGCATCTTCTTTCTTCTTTTTTTCCTTTCTGAATGCTAGTGAACACACCAAATATTAATTCTGCTCAATAGCCATATCATTGTGTATGAACTTATGCAGAAATAAAATGTTACCTTAAAAAACAAAAGTAGTCCAGTTAATAAAAAATTAATGGAAACACTTTTTTACTGCGAGGGTGACTGAGCACTGGAACAGAGAAGTTTGAAGTCCCCATCCCTGGAAATATTCAAAACCCATCATGACATGGTCCTGGGAAACTGGCTCTGGCTCACCCTGCTTGAGCAAGAGGTTGGACCAGATGACCTCCAGAGTTCCCTCCAGCCTCAACTCTTTTGTGATTCTGCAAATGATGGGAAAGAGGAACAGAACCAAATAATGGTGTGTACTGTCTGAAGATGTATGTGGATGTCAGGTTTTTACATATATAGAATATTGAATTCCATAGTAGCTTGCTCTTAACAAGACAAATACCATCATTAATGAGAAAGAGTAAACTGATGTACTGGAGGTGCCATTACAGTAAAAAAAAAAAAAAAAAAAAAAATCTGGTTATGTGATAACTTCTGTGCATTTTGAATAAACTGTGATACTGTGAACAATAACCATTCATAGCTTAACCACTTGGCCAACATTACAAAGGGTTCTGCCAGTGCTGAGGAAGCATACAAACTTAGTGATGCTTTTTAGCATTTGGATTCTTGTTGATTTTGTAACCTTTTCCTAGGCAACTGAAACCTCTAAGTTCCATAGCCATTACTAATTAAGAAGACATTTAAAATCTGTTTTACACATGGTATAATTACATCTACATGTACATTAAAGATAATTATGTTTTGAAGTGATGCCAAAGTTAGGAAGTGCCTGAGTTGTAGTTGCCTACTAGATGCAAGCCAGTGCTCTACTTACGGAGTGTTGTTCTAAGTTTAGTGATATGATTGCTTTCATCTTCACCATGACCTTTCCATCATTTCATACACAAAGTGAATATTATTTGTGATGTGCTAGGAAAGTCCTCCAAAACTTTATTAATTTATGCTAACAGACCAGTGATTTAATTAGTAAGCAGAATTATGCTCATCTGACTTGTAAGGGAACTAGGGAGTGACACATACCTTAAGAGGAAAGATGAGCAGATAATAGTAGGTAAATAAATTGCTACCACCATCTGTGTAAATTTAATGTTGGGGTGTTAGCATACATAAACAATCTCTACTTAAAAAAGAGAAGAAAGAAACGCTATGGGTGGGCCCATGTTGGCTGAGATCTATAGGACCAGCCAGTGAACACTAGTGCTGGGAGACTTATATACTAGTAGGTGAGGAAGAAAACCTATCTTCAGATATCCATACAGACATGAGAAACATAATTTGAGTACCTTTGCCTGTACTGAAGGGGTACATCAGGCTAGCGTACACCATGCGAGGCTACCATCAACAGGAGTTGAGCAGTGATGAGGAGTTGTGTGACTGATCTGTTGAGTGACTCAAGCTGTGTTCAAACAGTGTTTGTGGACTAACCCTGTGCTCTACCTCCTCTAAGGTACTACTCCTGGACTGAGACTATTGCAAGACCCAGGGCCAGTCTTGTGCAAACTGAAATTTCTCTTCCATTTGATGTTAAATTGGTGTACTTCAGGAAAACTTGATGGGATGTGCTGGTTTCTCCTCAGCCTTTCATCTGAAATCCGTGGCTTCTAACACATTAGTCTTAACTATGAATGAATATCATTGACATGCGTGTCTTAAAAGGAAATTGATAGATACAGCTCTTAGTATGAAGTGCTGGTTGTTGGCAGTTGCAAGTTTTAGTAAGCTACTGCCTATTGTCTGGGACAAGTACCTCATCATCACAATTTGGATAAAACAGCAGTGACTGGGGATGACGTATGAGGCAAGACTTGAATTCAGGCTGAAATCAAATATACAATGCAAACATAAAACTGCATAACATGAATGAGCATTTCTCCAGTGCTGAAAATGATGCTTTCAGCATCTGTTTTTCCATTCTTGATGGCCTCTAAAAGCAATATGTCTGGTAATCTTGAGATCTAGCCTTTTCACCTTTCTTCTGCTCTCCCATTGTTTTAGGAACAACTGGTCATCAGTATTCTTCACGTCTTTGCTGTCTGTACTTGTATGGTGCATGGGTAGAAGGGGGAGAAAAGTACAGTAAAGTCCAAAGGCTTCATCTGTCAATTATTGTTTCTTTTCTGCTTTCTTTCTTTCTTCTTTTTTTTTTTTTTTTTTTTTTTTTTTTTTCTTACAGAGGTAAATTACTTCTTATATCTTTGGCTGGTATTAAGTTATTATTTTTTACACAGAAACAGGACTGGCTTGGGTTGGGTTTTTTTTGGTTTGTTTGTTTGTTTTCTTTTAACAATGCTAATATCAGCTGCCCTAGGTAGAGAAGCCATATGTTCCTTGTGAGCTATTGCTTTTTCCATGGCTGTCTAAACTTTCTAGAAACAAAGTTAACAGTCATCATAGGTAAGACATACCATTTTACATCATCAAAATCTTTACCATCTTGCTTCTTTCAGAAAAGACATTTAGCATACTATGATACAATATTGGGAGCACACAGTGGCACAAAAAAGTTTTGTTTATTCAAATGGGACTTCTTGTTTGACATCTAATTATGACTGTTTAGCTGCCAATTTGTTACAACACTTACAGCATTCACAGTGCCAGGAAGACATCTGTTTAAAGACTTCTATTTAATGTCTAGTGTGAACAAGGTGTATCTGCCACAACCACTCTCCATATGAGAGGACTCCAAGATTAGAATATGAAGTTGTAGTACCATGTTCTCTCATACATAAGTACAAAACGCATTTAGAAAATTAATCTACAGATGCGTTAAAGTAGTTCTCTGTTATTCCCTCCCATTCTGTTTCTCAGATTTGATCTCACCATTCCTGTCTCAGAAAGCTTGTATTCCTTCTTCAGTAGTTTTAATTTGTGCGTATAATTATTGTTCAACCTGTGAACCATGATTAGGATTCTAGGTGTTCCCACGTTATAAACTGCACTGTGTTTGTCCTAAGACTTCTACTGTGATGGTGCAGTTCACAAAATCTCTGTGTCCTTCCAGTGGGGTTTTTATAAAGCTCATGAGTGACAAAATGATATTTAATTAATTATTAATGACATGTTTTTACCGTGTCACAATGGTTCTTATGATAGAGTCAGATCATCCCAATTATTTGACTTCAATACATGTATAGGAAACACCAGAATTTTTACCAATTACATCAAAAATGTATGATGAATGTGGTTTTCTTTAGTGATGGCTTACATATGTAATGATCATGTATAGGTAATGGTGATTACTGACAGAAAGGTCTAGATCTGGTAGGAAATTTCCACAGACAGATGCTACAAATCTCAGTTGTTTCCTTCAGTACCTCTGGGTGCAGAGATCCAGATTAGTGTCAATATTTTGATTGTCACTGCAACTGGAGAATAAGAATGGCTGCATAGGTCTCTTCAAAGCATTTTTCATACTATGGGTTTTAATTAGAAAACAAGTATTTGCCTCAAAGCAGGAGTTGTCATCAGACATCACATGTAGCTTTCAAGCCCACTGGTATTAATCTTCTTTGCATATCTTTAAGACTAAAAACCTTTCTAATGAAACTCTTAAAGCCTCTTATCTCCGAGGCCTGGCTGACACTGTAGTGGAATATATCATTCCCAGCAACAATGGGTAAAATTGTAATTCTCTACATAATACAAATCAAGTTGATTGTAGAACAGTATGTTCATTAGAAAGTAATAGATTTTTTTACATGTTTGATCAAAGCAGCTGGTATTTAATCCAGGCTGAGAAGCAAAATACTATTTCATAGAACTTACTGGTTAATTCATGGTCGGGTCTGCAATGTATTGAAAAACCAACAGAGCAACTTTATGGGATGCATATGCTACCTAGATAATGTACATAAAACACTGGTCAGCAGATAAAATTAGCACAGACTATTCAATGGGAAGAAAAATAACTTTCAGGACATTATAATGTGTGTTTGCATTTTAAAGATGCAGGTGAAAAGTGAGTGTGAATTAAAGAGAATAAAAATACTATCTTATGTTCTTCAGGTTCTAAAAAAAGACGCTTCAGCTGTGATTGGAAAAAAAAAAAAAAACAGGCTTAATGGTAGTCATGTTAAGTCAATGGATCTAGGAGATCTTTCAACTTGCAGGGCTTTGTCTCCACCCTGTATCACAGAAAGATAGTCAGCACATTTCTGCCTCTTATCACTATTGCCCACACAGCCCTTTCGTTTCTGCAGAATAAAAATATACATTGAGATTTTGAAGGGCTTGCATTTTTCATCCAGAACTGAGAACGTGGAAGTGTGGAAGCTTACTGAAGTAAGCTTGCTGAAGTACACAGAGGCAATAAATTCCTTCTTTACTCAGTGAAAAATACAGTGACTTTTTTTCCTCTCTGCACTAGTATAGTAGATTAAGAGAGAGGAAGGTGCAGTGGGAAGAAGCCATCTAATGGGTGAGAGAAAGAAATACGGAGTTCTCATCTCCTCCAAATTGGGCAGTGTCCTATGTAAGGGGATCAAAAAATGCTTTTTTATCTAATCGAAGATGGCTGAGTTAGTGTTTGCTCTTCCTTGACATTCCTCCTGTCGTAACACTCAAAGGAGTTTAATGTTGCTTATCTGTTCTTTTTTCAGTCTCTCCTCAGTGGTACACCAGGAGGGTTTCTACACAAAAGCACACATGACCAAATGCACAACACTGGCTATATGACAATAAAAAGAGGCAGACCAGCAGTGATGTCTCTTTCTTTAGGGACCAAGGTAACTTATTCTAATGAAAACTTTATAAATACCACTAAAACCTTTGGGTCTTAATAATGACATACAGTGGCAGCACAGCGCAACAGAGGCTTATCTGCCTTGTACAGTGGGGGTAACTTGTACTAGCTTGTTCCCACTAGTAATAAAAAGGGCTGCTTAGGGGAAAGTTAAAAATCAATTTACAATGTAATAACCATTTCTTTCTGTTTTCCATCATATAACAACTAAATATTTTGCATTATATATCCATCTTGTCAATATTTTCTTGATAATAGGTAACTTACATATTTCTTAGTTTGCACAGTATTTTGTACTCCTAATTGTTCTCCTAATTGTTCTCTGTATTGGTCTCTTCAGTGTCTGTTGTGTTATTTGCACAGGCAGTCACACACATTTCTACTTAAAATTTTCTGTTGAGATGTCACCATCTGAAATGTGAGTTACCATTGCAGCCCAGCCTTTCCTAGGAAATGTAATTTTATAGGGAGATATGGTGTTGGAAAGAACCATTTTCCACCTTAATTACCAGACTGGGGTTGCTTCTATTACAGCAATTGAAGAGTTGCCAGACAAAAATTTACCAAAATATCTCTACCTACTAGTTTATTAGATTGTTGTGAACAACATTAAAGTTTTCCCTGTCTTGTTTCTAGATCCTGTATCTATATATTCAGTTTTGTTATTTGTTTTGAAATAATGAACATAGGGCTTTTATCTCCAGAAATAGAAATTGAAAAAAATCACACCTCTCTGGCTACTTAACTTACTGTGTAAATGCGCATACCATTATTAATTTGTACCTCCTTGGTGTTTCATTAAACACCTCTTTTCACAAACCCATTGATCATCTAAATGCTTGTAGTCCAAGAAAGCACAAAATAAAGTATAGAGGTGTGCTAAAAATTGCAACTTTATCTATGGTGTCCTGAAACACAACAGGAGTAAAAGCATTGTTTGAGAGAGTAAAAAATTATTCCAAGTTCTTAGAAACTACAGAGATCCAGACTGTTCCCTATAAAACTGGTGAATTGTTATAAAAGAGGAAAAAAAAAAAAAAAAAAAAAAGAATCCTGGTGATAACTTGTTTTGATCTCAGATTTCTAAATTCCTATATTTTCTGTAGGAATTCAGTGTTTATTTTAAATGGAAAAAATGATCCGTGCATAGTCCAAGGCAGGAGAAATTCAACAGAAGGATATCTGTTCAGTCTTCAGTGTTTATTTTTAAAAACCGCTGGAACAAATATGAGGTAAAATGTACCTGATCAGCCTTGTAGAAACATCCACATGCTTCTCTTGCAACAAACATTGTGGAATAGATTGCCTAGTGTAGATGTTCCCTATATGAAATGTAAATAAATAAGAAGAGAGTGTCTTAGTAAATTATATTTAAATTTCTATAAATGTTAAAGATACTTTTTTATTTCTAATCTCTTCATTAATTTCCAAACCAGCGTTTCTCAGTTTTGCTTACTTTAGTTTTGATTTTATTTGCTGTTTTTTTCTCAAGTTGCATTCAATCCTTTTAGTTACTCTTTGTTTCACTTGTGTTTTCATTTCCTGTATTGCTTTCTGATTAGTTCTGGGTTTATTTGAACTAATAAACATGGACTGCCTGTCTAAATCTGATGTAAATTATCCACCAAGAAGTTAAGCTGCACAGCTGTAAGCAGACCTGCATGCTAATTTGTCTTACTGTTTAGTTCCTGCTTTAATAGTAGTGCTGTAGCTTTTACAAATAGCTGTCATGTGAAATTGGAATTTCATCTCATTTTCTCAGATGGTACTAATCTTCTGGTATTGCTGATAGAAAGAGTTCAATTGGATAAGATCCTATAGAATTCTGTTGTAATTAGGATAAATCTTTCTATGGATTTAATTAATTAATTAATTAATTAATGTCATCCAGTAGATAGAACTGATATCTTTTTTTGCTTTTTTTTTTTCTCCCTGTTTGTTTGGGTTTTTACTCTGACTCCCCTTTGGCATCTTCATGTTGTAGAACTTTTCTTTACCCTCTATTTTTTCCTGAGAGATTTTTAAGGCAAACATAAATTCTGATGTTTTCAAACTAACTTTCCTTAATGGAAAGAAAAAAGATGAAAATAGTGTAACAGATAGATATGAGAGTCTGTAAACCTTTCTGAACCAAAAGTATGTTTAAGTTATGACTATTGAACATAGTGGAGTTAAAACTAATTAATATAGTGGGGGAAAAAAAGATTTATTTTTTTTCTTAAAAGGAATAGTAGGATTTACTTATGAAAACAATATTAAATTATATTACTTCTAAGAGACTTGTCTGTACATTTTATTGCTTTTTAGATTCCAGGCTGCTGAAAGTTCTGATTTTTTCTTTATGACTTATTAGAAAATAAAGTTTATAAATCTTTCTGGCTCTTTCTGCCACTTAATACACAAACACAGAGAGACACACACAGAAGGAAAGAATTCAATAAAATAAGTTTAACACATCTCTCTCATGTCTGGATGTATTAAATTCTTGCTTACATGAGGTGCAAAAGAATTAAACAAAAAACTGATCTATTTGAAATCAGGTTGTGCATGATCTGTTATGACACATTTTCATCTGAGATGTAAAAAAAAGTTCAGGATTGTGGCAGAATCAGTCAGCTGGAGAAGTGTGGTGAATCATCAGATGGAGTCAGTGATATGCAAACAAATTCCTGTCTCCACCAGTGCGCCAGCCTGTTGTTCAATGCTGATGATTTTCACCTGCCCTTGGGCCTACAGGTATTAGCCAAAGTTGGAACTTACTGATGACTTTTATTTGAAGTATGAGGTTAGTCTTAGTCTTATATCAGATGGTTCTTAAATTAAACCTGGGAGGATGAAAACTCTTTTTTATGGAAACACACATAAGTTTTATTCTGAGATGTACACTAGATAATTCTCACAAGCAAAGAGCCAGTGATAGTCACCATTACTTCTGCATGGTAGTATCCCATATATTGGGCAACCAGAAAACTCAGTGGTTTTGTAAAGCTAATGGTCTGTTTTAACAAACTGTCAAGTTACAGTGAAGTTCTGGTACAAAGTGAATTCTGCTGAATTCTGAACCCCACCATTTAAGAGTAGCACCATTAGTTAGCCTTCATGATTCCAGTCAGCAAAAAACCCCCAAACATACTGAAAAACCTTGCTCCTTTGGAAGGCAAAGGATAATAGAGTGTTTGTGATAACATCGGATAGCCAATTGTTTAAATCACCTTACTTTTCAATTAACTATTTAGGTACAAAACAGTATTTTAGAAAAGGGTCCACTGAGGTGCCAAAGTAAGTTGCACTTGCTGTCAAACAAGTTATCAAGATGTTTTATAAAGCAACCACATGTAATGGCAATGTAGCTGTGAACGATATTGTTTTGTGAGTGATGCTGGCGGCTTTACATGCGGATTCTTGACAACTGCTCTCGTTTCTCCTACACAGGATCTTTAAGTAAACTGACTATATTTGTTTTAATATGATGTGCTTAATCAATATTAGTGAAAAGAAATATTACCACAGTGGAGTAATTCTTAATGCAGGTATAAGAGACCAGGCTCAGCTGGAAGAAACTGGAACTTTGTTAGGTACTGAGGAAATACTAGTTTCCACTTTCCTCATTACCTTCACTTCTTTTCTCCAGACTGACTGACCATCTACAGCTCCTGTCATTACTACAGATGGGTTCCCTGAAACCCTGTTTGGAGTGTAGGCAACCTTAGATATAAAGTTCTGGCTGTGCATCTTCTTCTTAAGCCCTCTTATTCAGCCTGTTTGTGTTCAAAAAAACCTTGAATTTACAGTTGCATGATACTAGACAAGCAATTGTTCTGGTTTAGAAAGCAATGAATGACATCCAAACATCTTGGAGAAGGTGATATTGAGAACTGCTATACCCTTTAATTTTTTTTTTTTTTTTTTTTTTCCAGTTAACAGGAAATACACAGTTGGTTTACTTTTGGGGTTAATTTTTTTTTTTTTTTTTTGTGATGGCTGAAAACTGTTTCTCTTAATGGATTTGGTCAAATACACTGCCTATGAATGTAATCTTATTTCAAGGTCATTTTGGCTGTATGGCTGCAGAAAACAGAACTTCCTACCTGGTTCTACCTGCAGGTACATCTCCAACATTCTTTAACAACAGGAGGAGCAAATGTAATTGCTTGGTTTTGCTGTTTAGCACTCATTTTGTGTTTGACACTGTGTCATCCCATTTTGCTTCCAAAGCCAAATAAGTCTTTGGCAAAGATGAAAAATGGGGAGGTTTATTTTTTAGGTGCAGGGAAAACATGTTAAGAATAACAGAAAGGTAAAACTTTATACCACCCTTTAATTAAACATCATGCCAATGAATAGCACTCTCATCCCTGAGGGAACATGGACTGAATTGGATAAGCTTTGACTACTGCTGGATTTCAGAATTATACCATTGCGGCATCTGCTCAGCAGATGCGGTGTAGTTCATCCATATGCTGCATATGCCCACACTATTACTCATTACAGACCTCCCTCCCTTCACAAGGTACTGATTGTTTTGGTCAAAATGCTATTTAAACGAAAGCAATATCTGCTTTGTTCTCAGATTCAGAATTTTTGTTTGTTAGTTTAGGTTTTATTTTTTATTATTTGTTTTCTTCAGTCTTATGGAAATAGTTCAAAATTGTAAGATGACCAATATAGTAGTTTTGAAATCCAGAACTGTTTCATCTTAAAAGTAAGGCAGCTTAAATCCAAAACCTTCCTCCAAATACTTTTCAGCAAATGAACAAAGTAGCTGTTAAAGTTTTTTCTCTATATGTGCATAATGAAACGAGAAACTCTTTGTTTGCCTCATCCATTCTCATGTCTCTTTTAATTTCCAGCTGTGTTTTTTGTGGCTGAGCAATGATGGCCAGTTTCACAATAATATCATCTTTTACTGCTTGAAATTTCCCTACAATAAACAATATGTATTATTTGTAAGATGGTCATCGTTTAAGAGACTACAGTATATTGGTAGTAAAACTAAATTGCATTTTGCTATTGAAACAACTTGTAGAATGTACAGCATAATAAAATTACTTGTTCTTAATAGAAAATGAATTAAAGACAGTCTTCTCTGTGTGGCTTCTGTTTGTTTTAAGAATATAATACGTTGTAGGTTCTTTGTTTCTGATTGTCTCTGTTTGCTTTTTTTCCTCCCCTCTACCTGTAATATGTTTATTTATTTTTTATTTTTTCAATTTTTTTTTATTTTGCAGTCATGAGTGAGCAATACTGTCAAACTGGTGCAGGTGCTGAAGTGTTGTACCTTTTGTTGATCTTTTGTTCCCCTTGTAGAGCCATTTTTTTAGTGGTGGGTTGGAACCTATATTTGGATATCTTCTACTAATCAGGATTAATGCCTGTAGAAGAAAAGTTATAAAAAAGATCATCAAAGATGCTTGATCCACCTTCCCTTATATTTGCTTTGTACTTTACACTTTTAGAATCTTAAAAACTTTTGGAATAAATGTAGTCTTGGTCTTCAACAAAAACTTTTGGAATAAATGTAGTCTTCATCTTCAACAAACCTAACTATCATCTTTTAAAGGCATTATAAGTAATAATAATCCAGACCGTGGAGTTTCAAGTATAGTTTGTGCTTCTGTCTTGCCTGGATTGTATTCTACATCAGAAATTCTGCTGTCGTTACACATCTATCTTGTTCCCACAATCAAATATCCGCATTTTTCCCCAAAATTTGAATGGATGGCGTATTAAGTTGTAAAGGAGTGACTTCTTTACCTATCCTGTCTACCTCATTCCAGCAAGAGTCTTGTTCTCGACGATTACTTTGTTTTTCAACTTAAAAACCATTCCCACAGTTTGAATTCTCTCAAGCTGGTCTCTGAAGGAACATGAGTAAATTATAAGAGAAAATTGAATGTATGAAGTAGTTTGTATCAGACAGTTTTAGTTGAATGTAAACCACTCTTCCTTTTTATTGGAAACTGGATTGTGTATTTCTCATTGTCCACCCTCTTGTAGGGGATAAATCCATAGAGCTCTTAATTCTAGAGGCCTTTGAATAGGCACTTCTGAGGGACTGCTTAATTCATACTTGATATTGCAAATATGATATCTCATTTGATATTGCTTTAAAAATCAATATTATCCCCATGCAAACAAGTCTATACTTTATATAAAAATTCTGCTTCTATCAGGCTTTGTATTGTTGTCTTTGAATGATTTTGACAGCTCCCACAGTGGTTAGAACAAAATGCAAGTGGGATTTTAGTATTTTGCTGAGCTTTGTGGTGAAGTAAATTATTTGTGTTAGTTATTATTTTAGTCACCTAGAATATTTAGTGTGTAGCATCTGAGGCCAGAATGGATGACTAGAATAATTATTATGGCTTATAGTATGTAACAGGTCAGTGTTTTAAATCCATTTACCAATTTACTGAGCTTAAAAAATCTGAGTTAGAGTAAAGAACATGGTCTAAAAAAATTTGAATTTATTCTAGGGACAGAAACTAGGAGGTACCAATGTACCACTGAATCACCAGGTCTTATGGTAGTGTGTTTTGTAAGCAATTGTGTAGCTAATAATATTTTATGTTATAGAGGAAAAAATCAAAATAAGGTGTAAGAGAAACTGTAAGGTAATTTCAGCACTGTGGAATGACAGTGTAATTTCCCAGACTCTATACAATATTCTCTTTTTACACATTCAGGGACCATATATGACCTCTTTTTATAATGGAAGTATCTAATTTACTTTTGTTGTGGTGTATCTGTGACAACTTAGTGCTTTGCACAGACTAAGTCCTATGTTTCTGTGTCCTGGTTTCAGCTGGGATAGAGTTAATTTTCTCCCTAGTAGCTGGTATAGTGTTATGTTTTGGGTTCAGTATGAAAATAATGTTGATAACACACTGATGTTTTCAGTTGTTGCTAAGTGTTTAGTAGAAAGTCAAGGATTTTTTTCAGCTTCTCAAGCCCAGCCAGCAAGAAGGCTGGAGGGGCGCAAGATGTTGGGTCCCCTCCACAGCCAGGACAGCTGACCCAAACTGGCCAATGGGGTATTCCGTACCATGGCATGGCATGTCCAGTATATAAACTGGGGGGGTGGAGGATCACCAGTCGGGGACTAACTGGACATCAATCGGTGGGTGGTGAGCAATTGCATTGTGTGTCACTTGTATATTCCAACTCTTTTATTATTACTGTTGTCATTTTATTAGTGTTATCACTATCATTAGTAGTTTCTTCTTTTCTGTTCTATTAAATTTTTCTTATCTCAACCCACGAGTTTTACTTCTTTTCTTGATTTTCTCCCCCAACTGCCTGTGTGTTGGGGGGTGAGTGAGCAGCTGTGTGGTGCTTAGCTGCTGGCTGGGGTTAACCTTTGACATTCTGTTATCTTTTAACATGTCTTAACACAAGCCTGTAAGTGGTTGCCTTCCAAAAGAATCAGACAAATCATCTGTCTCTGGTCTGACCCCTTCATTGATCTACCATACTTCACGAAAATAATTCTCATCCTGTAAACCGGTCATGAAAGCATTCAGTAGTATTGCACCATGAGCCAATCTCTGTAGAAATGTACTAGAACTCTTTTTGCTCACAGATGCTTGATGCTTCCCTAGTGACACTTATTTTCACTAATACAGGTTCTTAAACCATTTAATGAACTCCTTTTTTGTTGTTGTTGTTCAATTTAAATGAATCTTAGAGAAACATATCATGAAGAACTGAACTAACTGCCTTGAAAAAATGCAGATTTACTTTAGCAACACTCCCATCTACCTGTTAATTCTTTAAAAAAGAAACCAAACCCAAAATTTGTTGGACAAATAACCAGATTCATTTAAATTTCTTGTATTTTTAGTCTTTTCATGTCTTTGAGGTCATAGGATTTTCTTAAATAAGCCCTATTGTTTAGCTCAAGATCAATTATCCTAGGCTCTAATTTTCTGGAATACTTTAATCCCAACTCTGATTCTTTGAAACTAGATGTAGCTGATTATTTTCCAAAGTCAGAGATACAAAATGCATATGGTCCCCTTCTTCGTTTCACAGACAAAAGGAAATATTAGATATTCTTGGCTATACATATTTGTTTTATTTTCATTCTTAATATGCTTATAAAACCCCCTAATGGTGTTTGTCCATATTTGATGTTGATATTTTTGACCTTTTAAACTTTATAGTTGCTAAAATATATTGAATTGTAGCTTAGATTGTTAATAAATGGATATTGCTTTCTCATTTTATATGTAATTTCTTTTTATTGTGCTTTCACATGTCCCTTTTCATCCCAAATTGCTTTGAATTTGGCTGTAAAATGATTTTTGAAGTAAGCAGTATGATGTCTCTGAGTTTATCTCAGCTGTTATTAGCACCTTTGTCCTACCCTGTTCTTGTCCCTTACTTTTAAAAGTCTGTTCCCAACCAGCTATGGGAGGTTTTTTTAGTTTTTTGGTTTTTTTTTATTTATTTCTGATAAATATATTACTAGTTGGTGCCATATTCTGTTTGTAGAAAGTAAATGTCCATCACCACTGTTCAGGCAACAGCTTATTTTAAGTGAACATTTACTGCTTCTTCAGTGTTTAGAAAGAGTTATTATAGCCTATAATGCAGTGTTAAATATCATCCTCACTAAATAAGTACCCAAAATAAAACAGCCTCATTTTAATAAGGACCTATGATTTAGATTTCACTTCTTTTGTGAATAATCCAAGCAGAAATTTCTGTCTCATGCCAATATCTGAAGCATGTATGGGCATGTGTCACGCAGCCTTGATGGCATCCCACCTCACTACTCTATTTCAAGAGAAATGAGAAAAAAAAGGTTGAGCTTTTTTTTTCCACTCCTTATTCAAATAATTGTAAAGAAATAGCAAATTCTACCATTAGTGTATGTCTAAAGTCTATTATTTAAAGAGCAAAAAAGAAGAAAATATGGAGTATGTAAAATGTGTTTTCATAATAGTAATACATCCTATAGTTTCCTGTCACAGAGATGCCGAAGCACATCACGCTTATTATATATCTTGCTTTGTGTTTTGTAGCAAGTCAATGCCCAGACTCTTATTTCACTCTTACTGAATGCAATATTTGTTTTCCTTTTTGGCCCCTGTAGAAATTTTTTAGAGAAAACAACTACCAATGGGGGAGACTGATGGAAAGTATTCCAAAGAGTATTAAATAATGGACACATAAATAAACGATATTAGCTAAAAGCAGATCTGTCTTTCGTAAAAAGGAATTCCTCATAGATCTTCTGAAATTCTTTAAATGTGTCAGTATACATGGGAGATCCCACAGGCATAGGCACAGACAATATAACTGTTTAAAAGACAGGAAAAAAGACCAGTTTTCATACTGGGGAGGAGGTAATTACAGAGATCTAAAGGAGACTGTGAGGTAGGAAAGCAACATTAATCTTTTGGATAAAATTATACATGTAGACTAAATATTGTTATTCAAGAATGAGATCTTGGCTTTGTAATAGGCAGATCTATGAGAATATCAGGTCATCAGCATTTAAGAAAAGAAATAAAATGGTAAGAACTGTTGCAAAAACATAGAGAACATCAGGGTGCTCCTAGCTAGAACTGCAGCAAACTCGTATGTTGAGTAAGGCAAGCAATACTGTATCCTATTACAGGTTTTAAAAAAGAAGATAGCAGAATTGAAACAGGTTGAAAAACAACAAGAATGCATGTCTTGGATATAGTAAACTATTAAATAACCTAAACTTTTCAGTGTGGAGATAAGTATTTTAGGACCTGTTAAAAGTCTATAAAATTTTAAGGTGGTATGGGAGAGGGTGTATAAGGACCAGGAAACAGCAAGTGGCAAGTTCAAAAGAAGAAAAAGCAATGCTACTTCAGACAGTGCAGGCTGGCATACTATTTCATATGGTACAGTGTAAAGTAGAATATATGAGCTCAAAACCATTTAATCAACAATATAGTTCAGGAGGGTGATATCACCTCTGATTCAAAAGCCAATGATCAGGAAACCATTGATGTGCAGAGTACCACCAGAAAATTTTGCTCTATATGCCTTCTAATATGCTTTCACAAACATCTGTTATTGGAAATGATACATCCAAAATGCAACACCGGTCTATGTAGACATTTGCTTTAATCTAGCTAGTTTTTTCTTATGTCATTCTGTTTTTCTGATTTCTAAAATATTCAATTTGTAGGTCCTGATGGTTTATGGCAGATGTTCCTTTTTGTTGCCATAACTAGAAAGGACAAATCTGTCTAAATAGGTGTGGTTCTGATCTGAAGACAGACAAGTTTAGGCATTCTAGAAATTATTATAATTCCCCTCTTAATTAATATAGCTAAATCTACAAGCTAAATCTAAAAGTCTTTCTAACAGTCACAATAAGTTTTTGCTTTAGGGAAACTGGAATGAAGGCCATTAAGGAAAAATAATTCAGCTGCTTTGTCTCCTCACTGACTTTTAGATATGCTTGGCTGATTCACATAGAAAGCTATGTTAAGCATTAGAGGTAGGGACAGACATCAGAAAAGTTGCTTTTTCCTTTCAGAGATTTATTCTTTCAGTTCACGCCGAGCATGAACATCGACTGGTGTTTATACAGTGCTACATGTATTGATGTTAGTACGATTGTACCATTGCTGAAAGATAAAACATTTTCTAAATTATACATTTTCAGGGAAAATTTTTTTACAGTTTTCACCTGTCTAAGGTGATAAATAAAGCATTTATTCTTTCTCAGACTCCCTTCTGTATGGCTCAAGAGTTGGATAGAATTCAGTTACTAAATATGTTCAGAGTAAAAAATGTGTCACAGACCACATTAAATGTATAGAAATATGCTATATATATCTAGTGTAAATATTCTACTGCATTTCTGTTGTAAATTTAAATAATTTGAAAATCGATGTGCACACAAAGGTCACTGGAGGATAGTTAGGGATGGAGGAAACCAGAGACTTGTACAAGAAACCTTGTACAACATACAAACCAAGAAAGACTGAGTGAAACCTAAGCTTACTTTTAATACAAATGAAGAAATATTTTTATCACAATATTCTTATTATTTTGAAAGAGGGTTTGGTTTTATTTTCAAATGTTCTTTTCTGCAGTAAGCTTCAAAACACATTTCATTGCAAACTGAAACTCCTTCAAAGATTTGGAAAGGAAATTGTAACAGTGAAAGCAATCTTCCACAGTATTGTTATGTGTAGAACTTTTCCACAATACTGAAGTTTTCAGCTACAGGCTTAGTGCAAGTTTGAGCCAGTAAAGACTGGCAACTATGCTTAATAAAAGGACCTCACAAAATTATATTGATGTGTGGCTGTGTCATGGTTTATTAACTCTATCCCAGCCAAAACCAGCACAGGCTGGAAACTGGAGATAAAAAGGCAGACAGTTGACTGAGCTTGATGTACCCTCTGTTGAAGCTTAGATGTGTAGTTTCATAAATTTTTTTAAGTCTTCCTCCAAAATAAGAGCTGAAATATTTTAAAAAAGCACTGCTTCTCAGTGAGCTGTCTGGACTTTTGTACTATTACTATGTATAGGTTTTGTGGTTTTGGTTTGTTGGAGGTTTTTTTTAACAAATATAGTGTCAAGCTATTTGTGCTTCTAGAAATAACAGTATTTGCATCAGGACAACTGTTCATGAAGTACTCAAAGTCCTTTTGAAGTAAATGAGTATCTACATGTTGCAGAACAGGAAAACAAAATGCTGAGATAAAAAATGTGCTTGTAAGTCTCTGTGATACTACCCAACAAATGTGCTTTTGCACTGCTTACCCGTATCACATCCGACTATATGTTTACTTCAATTGGTTCAAAGGGTTCTTTTGTCACAAATTAATTTTGAAGCCCACTAATGAGCTTTTTTGTTGCTTATTTGCTGTGAGAGTATCTCTAATGTACAGCCTTAGCATTTTTTGACCTTGACAGATCCTGAGAGGCTGTAGGAAAACACAAATTCCTCACTTGCATAAGCTGATTACTATTAGTTAAGTCAGCATTTAAGGATCATTTATAATCACATTTGGAGGTGATTCTCATATAGCTATTGGCAGAATCTACTTTTAATTTGGTACTGATGTGCTTAAAATTGAGATGTTGTCACACTCTAAGGAAAAAAAGTCCACATCAGCTGAGCAGATATTGGTAATTCATGACGAAGCTAGCATTTTGAAGTTCAGGCAAGACATAGTGCTTCACAGGAGCAATTCTTCAGGGGAGTTCAGATGTTGTGAACTCTGAATAAATAAATTAGTCAGAAAATAGCTTAGAGTAAGCTTAGTTCATCTTTAAATAATAATTCATGCTTTGTGTGAAATTCTATTTCCACTTGAAGTTAGGGTAGTGTTAACCTTCCTTCCAGAGATTTTGTTTATTTGAGTTGGTTGTACTGTGATAGAATAAAAAGCAAGTACAGAGATTTAGAACTTTACAGCTGTTCAACTTTGTAAAAAAACCTACCCAACCAAACAAACAAAAAAAAAACAAAGAAAAAAGTAGTGACATACTGGCATCCCTTACAGGTTATGTAAGATGTCATTTAACTCCAGAAAGCAGTAGTGAGTCAAACCTAAAGGAACTTATGTCTTATGTCTTATTATGTCTCATTAAGGCAATTATGTACTTGCATTTGAGTTACCAAATACTTTGTTGTATTAGTGTAAATAATGCAAACAGTAAGGCAGCTTTTGCTGTGCTGTGATAACAGAGCATCCTAAAATACATCTCAGATACTCACAAGTCATATGAATTTTTGCCCTGCAAGCATATGTGACTTTTTTCTTGATATCTTTAAGGTCTCCAGAAAGATAGTTCTGTTTCAAAACCTAGTAAAACTGGTTATATCACTCCTTAGTTTTCTGAGTGACTTAGTTTTAATCAGTCTAAACATCCCCCCAAAAGGACATACTGGACTCAGAGTTACTTCACCTCTTTTACTGTGATTGATGTATTCCCCTGAAATGGAACACCAATTCTTAGATGTAGTGTAAAATAACTCCATTAATAAATTATTTTCATCACTAGTAATAGACATACATGTGAATGGTAGTCACATATACAGACAAATCTACTGTCTACTCAAATGTTTGAGATGTCTTTTAGTTAATTTGATAAGTTAAAAATAAATTTCTTGTCTTATTGTGTGTTAAATGCAGCTACTTAAGTTTATATGGTTTAGGTTAAATATTCTTTTGGCATTCATCTGCATATTTTTGTTTCAGAAATCATATTATGAACCCTGAAGAAACAATATTGCTATCAGCTGAGACCCTGGTTTTTATTTCCTTAAGTGTGTTAATATCAGCATTTTGTGATGTCTCGGTTGGTTGTTATTTACAAGTTACATCAACAGAGATTAATAAACATAGGGTTTTTGGTTTGGTTTGGTTTGGTTTTTTTTTCAATTCCCTTTAGCATCAGGTGTCTTTTGCTTGTTTGTTTGGGGTTTTGTGTTTGGTTTTTTTAGGTTTTTTTTTCAGGAATGTAATTATGTGTTATGAACTTGTACACGGTAACAACTGGTCAAAATCAATTTTAATTATTTTAATTCCTCTCTTTTCTTTTAGGAATGTTTTTACCCACAAGATAATATTTTTTTGTAATCTCTTTGTTGAATAATCTCTGATTTTAGGATCTAGGATTTGGGTGTATGGGTGGGGATTTTTAATAAAAGTTTTCACTTCATTTTGGAGATTTTTTGATGCAATAGATCTTGCAGGGGCATGAGAACCTCAGAAGAAAAAACTAAAATGTTTTGATGACTTTGATTTGAGTATTACTTCCAAATGTTCTTTGTTACTACTTGGGCAGGCTTTAAAAATCTGACCAGAAAGTTTCCTTCAGAAAATAATTAATGCTGGTGTTTCTGAAAGGGAATGTATAATCTGTTCATAAAACCTGACAGATATTTATTATAATCAGAGTAAGTCTTCCTCATTCTTTAAAAAATCCTAGCAAAATGATAGCTTTGGGAATTTTGTTGTGGGCTTCACACTATGTGGTGTTCTGAGGCTAGAAGTGTACTACTAGGTTACATTCAGCAAATTTTTATTTATTTATTTATTTATTTTATTTCTGGATTAGGTAAAATGGATGAATTAAGCAGATAAATTAATATTTTCTCAAGATGGCAAGCTCTTATTTTCTGTCTTTATTCAGTTGGCAGACTGTTTACTCACCAGACTGAAATTTCAAACTTAGGTAAAGGAAATTTCTGAAAGTACTGGAAGAATAATCATAAAGAATTTATTGTTGAGTACGGTAAAGAGTTGCTCCCTCTTTTTTGACTCATTTGTCACATTATGAGGGGGAAGGCTGTGGTGTTCAAAAAATTCTCACATTAACAGATTGGAGGTGGGAGAGGGGATTGGCCAATGGTAACTGAGAACAGGTCTTTACCATATGGTAATGGTTATAAAATAAATTATGATCTATGCTGGATGTGCTATTACTGGATTATTCCTTAACATAAGTTAATAAATCTGTAGTCTAGTTAGATATTTCTGGTATATCATGTTTCTTCCCCTGGTGCCCAGGACAAGATGGCCAGCACTTAGTATCAAAAAGAAGACAAGTAAACTGAACTAAACAAATTTCAAAAAGTTGATCTCATTGTATTCATCAAGGTTTGAAAGAGATGTAGGAATAATGTCAAGTGATCTGCCTATAAATAAGGTATGAGAAAAACAAGGATGTGATTTGAAGGAACATGTTTCAGTATGTTTTTAAAATTTTATTTGACCTTGCGATTAATTATTTCTGCTTTAGCATTTAGGTAGACAGAAAGTTAATGTGTTCAACTGATATTACTATTTCTCTATCTCTAAATGGTGATTTTGTGCAGGAACTGGGAACATTTACATCCTTTCAGCTAAGTTGAAGTCTCATACTACTCCATAAACACATAGGTTTAGGGTTTATTAGTCATGTCCTTTACTACTTAGAAGGGAATAAGTAAATTTTCCTCCACCTAACCTACAAAACCTCATTCTGCTAGGTAGATATTTATGCCTTGGAAATCACCTTCAATTTTTCCCTCTGCTGAATAACATAGCTACTTGTCAAACACGCATGACTACCTTACTTTCCAGGATATTTTGCAAATTCTTAAATTTTTAAGCTTTAAGACAAAGGAGTGCATCTGAATTTTAAAACAAAACATAACAATAGAGCAATAAAACTCCCCCTGGTCTAATCACCTACACACTTAGTGATTCCAGTTGTTCTGCTTTTACAAACTTGGATGAGAAAATGCATTTGGAACCATGTAGGAAGTAGACAAAAAAGGTTGTCATGTGCCTCTCTCTGCTTGAAGCTCTTGAGCTTAATGCATGACAGTACCAATTCACAAGAAGAAATCCAAGGCAATAAGCCCTGAAGGATAAAAACATATCAAAAAAGCTTTTTCACTTATGACATGTATCTCAGAAAATAAGTATTATGGGAATGTTAACTTCCAGTAATTCTGTCTTATCTGTTTGATACCTGAATGCTTGAATCTAGAGTTTGCTTAAGGTAGCACTCAAGCAACTTGTTCTCATCCTTCAGAAGGAAGACTGTAATGATGATTTATATGTATAAACAGATTTTGTTATCAGCATGTTCCTAAAGTGTCTTATGAACTGACTTGGTAACTCTTCACATTATTCTCCAGGGAAATTCTGCTTTCCTTTATAGCTCATTCATTGAGATACATATATGTTTTTAGAAATATAGCACATGAAAAACCTTTGTGCCATTTGCTCCTCGTCTCAGTAGTAAACAATACTAACCTGCTTTAAATTTATGGTTAAAGCACTGTAAGAAGCACCAATACACAAGGTTAGTTCTGTCAAAATCTTACAAACTGGAAAGCCATCATGAAAATGCAAAAAATAATGAGGATCCCAGACAAAAATATTATTTTTTTTTCCCAGTCTGTTAAAATTTGCTCGCTTTTTTCTTGCACAGCAATTGTTGGAGCATAAAAGGGTCTCTTTTCAGAAACAATTCTTAGAAGAAAGGAAGATCAGTAATATGTATAACGTATTCTTCTTTAAAGCTTTTATTGATTTGTAGATCAACAACCTACAGATCTGAGGAACGTTCTTGTTACATACCTAAATATTTTAAACCTGAAAAGAATCCTTCGCTTCGGAAAATGCAATTGTGTTTCATATCATGCAAAACTGGAGACTTTAAAGCTGAAACTTTCCCTTCTCTTTCTCTTTTGGACATATATGCACATGCATTAATATATTTGGAAATATGGCTGCAGTAGCAGAAAGACATTTGCATTGTCAAATAGTTACACAATAGGAGAGGACCTGTAGGTAGAAATGTTGGTGCTGAGACTCTGCTGACTACCACATACGTGCTGAGATGATTTACTTCAGATTAGCTCCAACTGTTCCTGTGGGCTGAATACACATTAGTGACTGGAAAAGATGTTCTAGCACAGTTTCGTTCAAAAGGAATTAAAAGTTATCTGTTCTGAGATCACCACCTGATATTAACTAAAGCATAGGACATAGATATGATAAAATTCTTGCCCCTGAACCAGCCTAAAATGTTAAAGGCTACATAGTCATTAGCTGACATCATCAAAGTCAGCAAGTTCATCTTCCTTTTTGAAAAAGATACAGAATGTTATATTCAGGTAGGTTATTTATACATAGCTATGAAATCTGATGAAGGAAGAATGCATAAAAAGCTCCTTTCAAATTTTGCTCTTTTCTTTTCTTTCCTTTTTTTTCTTTGTCTGAGGTAATCCAAAGGTTCATTATTGGAATGGGTGATTTTTCAGTTTTGATTGTCCTCCTATGTTCTTTCACTGAACCCAGGAAAAAAAAAAAATAAAAAAAAAAAAATCAAGTAGTGTCTAAAGATTATCTTTGAGACTGGAATTTTGTAGGGTTCCAGGCAGGTTAAAAAAAGTTAAGTAGAATATTATTTTACAATACAGCAATTATGTTATTACTCCATTAGAATCCACAAACTGAGATACAATGTATAGTAAATACAAGATTTGGAAGAAATTAAAATCCCAAAGCAGGTATTCTGAGAAACAATCATGTCATGCCTTTGCAAAATACACCTGATTAACAAAAGCAGTGAGAGAGTCTAAATAATAGGCAATTTCTATTTGAAAAGCTTTTGCATTTCTCAAAGTGATATAGATTAATATTTGGGTATAAGAAACACATTAAGTTGAGCAGGTTTTGAGAAACTGTCTCTGAATAATGTATAAGAAGCATGAGTGAGTCAAAAAGTTAGAAACCTGACATGCAGAGAAATAAGAAATTTGAGAAGAACAGTAGTTCTGTGGAATCTTTGGAACCAAGAAATTTATGTATTTTACAGAACTGTGTCTTGTGGGAGAGGTCCAGTATATATGCACTTATATGTATAAAAAGAATACTAATTGGGGTTAAATACATGTTGCAGTTCTTCGCTCAGTGGAACAAAAAGCTTCTATTTAAAAAAAAAAAAACAAACCAACAACTTTTGTCAAAACATAGACTACCCATCTGACAACTGTAGTTAAATTTGGCTACACAGTATTTACATGGAACACCCTGCCAAGCAAGCTCTGAGGTCCCTGTTTTGCCTCCACAACCTGAATTCTACCTCACAAGTCCTGGAAACTGTGTGATCTATGGGTCTATGGAAACCTGAATTTTAAGATTTCCCTATTAAAATGGAGCAAGTTCTGTTGAAAGTCTGCCTTGCATCATTGTAATTGACACTATACCACAAAATATTTTGCATTTAATGACTGTCTTTCGCACAAAAATTCTGTCCTCTTCTAAGACTTCTATGACAGGCATAGATGGTAGCAAATTTACTTGTTCTTCTCAGTGGTGATTCACTTCTAGAAAAAAATGCAGATTAAACTTGTCAAATATCTATTTTGTCAATTAAAAATATGGGAGTTTGTCTTCTACCTCTTTATTGTTTCAGTTAAGCATACATTGGGAGTAATCCAACATCAACACAACTCATGATCTTGCCCAGAGATTTCATTTTGATTGAATGTTTATGGCATGTTTCTTAGTGTCTCAAAGACAACAGGTTTTCTGCTAGTTACAACCTCTTCTAAATTGCTGTCTTTGAGCTCTTAACTGGCTCTGACACTTGTGGCAGCTGACAGTACTTGCCAAAGGAAAGATGCAGATGTTTTCTTTTCTGCAGTTTGATTTTGCTATATGCTGTACAATACAAATTCTAATCTTGTTAAGATATGTTGCATAAGAAAAATTCTCAGCTTCATGTTATGCCAGTATCTTATCATTGTGTATGAAATAGGAAACAGGAAAAAAAAATCTTTACATTCAAGCACAAGATTCAACAGGTAAAGGTAACAATTTGCAAAAGCTAGTTTTCATTGTGATCACAGGACGTACTAATAAATTAATGATGGAAGGGTTTATTCTGAAAAGAGCACATTAAGCAGATATTACTAACCTCCTTCTCTCCAGTGGATAAAAGGAGCAGTTTAACCTTAATTTCAGAGATTTCCTTCACTACAGAAAGAGTTATTTTCAGAAGCTGATCTTTTCAGAACATGTTCAAACTATAAGTTGCTATGATTCACCGTCTCAAATGAATGGTAGCTATTTATCCACTTGATGGTTAAAGTTGTACTAGTGTTTTTCCAACAGGAGAAAACAGGAAAACATCTTGGTTAAGATGGATCTCAGTCATAACAGGTTTTATCTTGGAAATATCACATTATTAACAGCTAGAGAATAGAATGCCCCACTTCACTAGCATTCACTCTTTCACTACTACCAGTGTTTTCCTATACTGTCCTTCCTGTGTGAGATAGGTCTTACTTAGTGGGGCACAGACTTCAACAGTCTACCATTTCTAATTGGGTTGGGTGATAATGTCACTTGTCTTGCAAACTATTTTGGAATATATATGAACAGCCCTATAGTAGAAATAGAAACATTTTCTTTTTTCTTTTCTTCCCATAGAATATTCTCCTTTCCTGTTTTATTAGTACAAATAATTTTTACCATACTATCAGTTGAAAATATAGATGGCTGACTGAAGGCACAAAGAAAATGTGGCTATTAAATACTGTTAAGCATATGAAATACATGTGCAGCTTAGGATTATAGGAGAAAATTCTTTAAAACTTTTGTCAACAAATTAGAGTACATTATTGGGTAGCACTTGTGTGAGAATACAGTGATATGCATATCCTGCTTTACCTTTAATATTCCATCATTTTAAATTCAGATGATTCACTTGAAGGGCAATAACTGATAAATTGGAAGTGTCAGAGGACGTATAAAATTCATAAAGCAGGAAAATAATCAGATGTTGTATGGCATGATGATGGTTACAGAAGATAATCATTCTCAGCTTCATCAATCTCATGTAACGATCTTCTTTTAAAGGTCAGACATAGATTGAGGTGTGCACTGAAAATGTATTATTCCATGGTCAAGGTGGCTACTTGCCAACTGAGGATCTGAACTCAAGATGTATATGATCCGTGAGGTTTGGGGTTTAAATTGTTGGACACCATAAAAACATGAAGCAAATTAATGTTCGCTGACTTTGCCATGAGATCATTTAAATTATACCTGGATTAATCTGTATTTTACAGTAATAAAATGTTAAAACTTTTAAGTACTATTTAATTTGACAGATTTTTATATGCTTTTCCTCTTGTCTGGCAAGCCAGATTATGTAGTTTGAGTGCGAAAACTTTACTGCATTTCTTTAAGCTCTTTATTCTAGACATACTTATGTTAGACTTCTTAAATGGGGGAAGAGGGGGGTGAGTTCAAGTGTCTTTTAGTTTCACTTTTTACACCTTCAATTTTGAGTGGAAAAAATTGAGATTTACCAGTCCCCCTCTAGATCAATGTAAGCCATTAATTTACATGAAATTTCACACTTTTCTTTAGCACTGTCACTTTAGACAGCTTTGTGAATGTGTAAGCATAGCTTTTTTTTTTTTTTTTAATTCTGCAAAACCGGTTTTCTTGGAAATACTGTTTTTGTTAAAATCTTCAAACTTTGTTGTATCAATAGATTTTTGTATAGAATTTTTTGAAATTAATGCTTGGTTTTAATGTATATTTTCTAGGTTTCTTTTGTGTAGTCTGTTGTCAATACCACTTTGATGACACTAAATACAAGTCATTATTTCATGTTTATGCAAGACCACCATTAGTTTTGTCTTGCACATAAAATGATGACTCTCCATTAAACTCTCTTCCATGGCAACAGAAGTAAGAAAGTAGCAAAACTTCTGCATTTTCTTCATGAAAAAATCTGTTTTTGTCATCTTTTTCCCTAATCTGAATTTAATATTATTCTCATACAAAGTCTCCATTTAAATCTAAAATGGAATCTTCCATTCCAGAGGGAGAGTAGTGCAGATTATGATTTGAATTTCATCAAATGAGACTTATTTACAATAGATTTATAAATCCTAAATTGGCCTGAATTATTTCACTGTCTACATTGACAGCATGAATTCAGGCAGTAAATCTCAATTAGCTCCACCAAAGATGAGTGATTTAACTGACATTAACATTCACTACATGTAAATCTATTCTACATTTAGTTTATTCTTTTAGTGCAAAACTAAAACTTTTGTCAACAAATAAAAACCTGTGAGAGCTTCAAAACAAAACTTGTTCAAGTTTGTTCATCTAATATTGAATTGTTTTAATTTCAAAGACCTATTTAATGAAGATAATATCTACAAGAAAAAACAAACAAACAAACAAACAAAACCAAAAAAAAAAACCCAAACAACAAACCAAACAAATAACAAAACCAAACCCAACAAACCCCAAAACTTAATGAACACCTTGCATTTGCACTGAAACTGTAGGAAATCTTGGAGAGGACCCCATGATGAAATTTTCCCTCACAGGGTGATAGGCTGTATCAAATGCAACTATATTTTCAATAAGATTCTGAAGTCTCAGGGTAAATGACATAAAGAATAAACAAAATAAATATTAACAACTTGGCAGTGCCCTATCCTATTTATCTAGGTGTTCTAAAATAAAGAAAGGATAAAATTGTTGAATGAAAGAATATAGTGTGTAGGCTCTTGTTTAACTACTGGTTACAAGGATATTCTGAAAAAAACAGAGCTATTTTTTTCCACTGATGTGTCTCACAAACCTCATGGAGTTCCTTAAAGTAATCAGTGAGTATCTGAACAAGGACAATATCCAGCTAATCCAAATCTACTTAGATTTTTCAAAAGTTCATTCAGCTACGCTCTTTATCAAAACGTCTTGAAAAACCTGATCCATCATGGGATAAAAGGGGAAGATTTTCACAGGGATAAACAATATCTGCTTCAAAAAAAGGTAAGCTGATTTGAATTTTGAAGTAGATATGTCAACACTGGAGACCCTTATTAATAAGAGATAATACTTATGCTGTTCTACCTAGTCATGTCAATACTCAAGCCTTTTATGAACAAGTAAAATATTTGGTTCAGTAAAAGAAAATGCCAACTGCAGAGAGTCTCAGAAGGCCTTTGGTACTGAATAACTGAAAATTAAAATGACAGATTAAATAAAATACAGATAAATGTAAAATGCTAGAAGTGTGAAAATCTCAGTTCAGTAGAGTCAAATCAGTGATAAAGCTAAAAGAATGGTAGGCATTATGAAGAAATAACAGAGAAAAAGACAGAACATACTCTTGAACAATCAGCAAAACCCTCACAGAGTGCACAATTATCTTACAAGGTGTTAGAGAGTATAGACACATTATTCAGAAAGCAACAAACTGCTTTGTGGAAAAAAAAAAAAAAAACCAAACCAAAACAAAACAAAAAAACAGGAATGGAGATACTGATCAGAAGAGAGCTCTGGAGGGCAGTTAGTTAAGCCTCCCATTCAAACCAAGGACTATTGCTAAGTTTACATTAGTGCTTGTCTATCTAAGTCTTGAAAAGCTCCAAGGATGGACATTTCACTATCTCTCCAGCTAAGCTCTTCTATTAGTGCACTACCCTCATACGTAAAGGCTTTTATGTTGTCCTTTTTGAATCTCCTAAAGTACAATTTGTGGTTACTGCCCCTTGTTTTATCAGCTGGCATGACTCAGAAAAGTGTATCTTCACAGTATTTATAACTTTCCCATATCTAGTCATAGGTTACTAGTAGTGCCAGTCTGCACTCCCCCAGAATAAACAAGCTGTTTAACAGTCCCTTTAACTTCTCATAGGACATATGCTCTTGCCCTAACTTTCCTGGTAACCCACTACTGGATGAACCCAACACAGTTCTGAAAATGGTATACCAAAAACTGAACAGAGTGTTCCAGTTATGGCTCGATGACTGCTGATCAGAGGTAGAGAATAATGCCCCCTGATGTGTTGGCTGTGCAGTTTTCTTTATTCAACATGAGAACATGATTTTCACTCATTTTCAACCTGATGCTCACCTAACATCTTAGTCCTTTTCAACCTGATGCCCACCCAGCCTCCTAGTCCTTTTGGTCATAGCTGCCACCCAACTGGTCAGTTCCTGGCCTGTACCTTCCTCTACCCCTCTAATCCCTACCATGACGTTATTCCACCACAGATGCAAAACTTTACACTTCTGTGTGTTGAAATTCATGAGGTTTCTGTAAGACTGATAGTAGAGTTTTCAAAATTCCTCTGGACTGAAGTTCTACCATTTACACATTAACCTGTCCTGGTTTGAGCCCAGCCAGTAACAAAGCACCACGAAGCCACTCGCTTGCTCCTCCCCACCCTGGCCCCCGTGGGATGGGAAGGAGAAAATATAAAGAAATGCTCATGGGTCAAGACAAGGACAGGGAGGGATCCCTCACCAATTATGGTTACAGGCAAAAAACAGGGAACTCAGGGAATACACAAAATCAATTTAATTGGTTGCCAATCAAATCAGAGTAGGGTAATGACAAAAAAACCCCAAATCTTAAAACACTTTCCTCCCCACCCCTCCCTCCTTCCCAGGCTCAGCTCCACTCCCAATTTTCTCCACCTCCTACCCCCAGCAGTGCAGGGTGATGGGGAATGGGGCTTGGGGACACTTCACCACACCTTGTCTCTGCCGCTCCTTCCTCCTTAGGCGGAGGACTCCTCACTTGTCCCCTGCTCCAGCTTGGGGTCCCTCCCATGGGCTCCAGTCCTTCATGAACTTCTCCAGCACGCGTCCTTTCTGCGGTCTGATCTTCAGTCCCAGGCTGCTCCAGCGCGGGCTTTCCCATGGAGCGGCGGCCATCTTGGGGAGCAACCCCTGCTCTGGCCTGGGCTCCTCTCTCCCCGGGCTGCAGGTGGGCATCTGCTCCCCCGCTCCCCTCCATGGGCTGGGGGGGACACAGCCTGCTGTCTCGTCTCACCAGGGGCTGCAGGGGCATCCCCTCCTCCGGCACACCTCCTCCCCTCCTTCCTCACGGACCTCCGTATCTGCACAGGGGTTCCTCTCACAGTCCAATCCCACTGCTCACTGGAGGTTCCCCTTCTTTAAGTCTGTTCTCCCAGAGGGGTGGCCACCATCACCGATGGGCTCGGCTTTGGCCAGCGGTGGGGACGACTTGGAGCTGGGGAAGCTTCGAGCAGCTTCTCACAGGAGCCACCCCTGTGGCCCCCTCCCCCGCTACCAAAACCCCACCACAAAAAAACCAAAACAATGATAAACAATGCAAAAGGATTTAGAGCACTCATTACTTAATATGCACCTATTCTCTGCAATTTCTAGAAATGATAGGCTGAAACATAGATCCAGTGCAACATAGTGTAAAAATAATAAATAACCTACTGCCATCTGCTGCTCGTAATTCTTAGCTGTCATTTGGTTATTTGGGTTTGATTTACTTTTGTGTTGTATTTGGAAGAAACAACAGATTTCCGTTTCCAACATGTTTCCACAGCATTCAAAAAACCCTACACAAAACAGTTCAACACCAGAATTTTTTACTTACTTTTCCTACATCTTATCGACCGTGCTCTAGTAAGAATTATGATTGTATGACTAATGCTATCATTCTTGTTTCTGAGCTTTTGAGAAATGTGTCCTATAATTTTCATAATCACTTATTCGGTAACTAAGACACAAATGCTGGAGTGGCTCTGTAGAAAAGGAATAATTCATACTGTGAAAGGCATGGTCTAGAATACACAATTTTACCAACTTTTTTTTTAGCTTGATCAATTCACTTGGTCTTTTCTGTCTCTATGACTAAAAATTTGTCAGTTTTGTTAATAATTTCCTTAGAAATAAATATCTAATTGAAATAGATATATAAATTATTGGACGTAAATATTAAAAATGTTGCCTATTCATTTGCATGACTAAATGGAGTAATTTGATGAAAAATGTCCTTGGAAAAATGAAATTATTAACTATGTTACAATTATGTTATAATTAAGCTTGTTTATCCTTGGGGAAAAAAAAAAAAAAAGGCAGCAAAACTCTGTAGCCTGCATGGTTCCTATCTGCTACATTTTTAATTAGGGAACTGTTCCACAGGAGCACAGATAACTGCGTTATTAAACAATTTGTGCTACCTTATCTTATTAATTATATTCTTGAATATAGACCATAACTCTGACCAAATGAGCATTATGATTTTCTTGAGTTAGTGGATTGTGAGTTGCTTTCTGATCATATTTTCTAACAGCCTTGCTTAGCCATGCTTTACAGTAATGTCTTTCACTATGATGTTAATTAATACAGTGTCACTGTTTTGAACAGACGTTATTAAGCATAGGCTGTCTTTTGCTATAAGATGATGACAAAAAAGTAATTGTTTCAGGAGCATTTTAAGTTCTCATACCTAATGCTGGTATTTATTGTAGTATAAAATAACTGCACAAGCCTTTATATTACATGGAAAAAATAAGTAGAATAATCGAGAAATCCTACCTACTTCAGCTGTGCATTTAGAAATTATTTTTGAAAGTGTTCAGTATGGACCAAGCCCTGCTACTGTTGGCCTCAATAGCTTAATCAGAATGAGAACAATGTTAGGTCAATGCCACATGCTTTTCATAATCCAATAAGAGGTTTTAATTGTGACAGTGTATGAAAATACCACTCCAGACCATGTCCTAAAATAACATAGAAAGTCTATTCTAGAAAAAAGGTCGTCTGTGTTTCTGCTGGTCCAGCTTTCAGCAGTAACTGCCCTCTGACAGTAAAAGTCAGAGCTGATGGAAAGGAACTTTAAAAAAAGATATTTTGAATCTGTGAACACTGGAAAACCTTTGAAAGAAGAAGTTTACCTAGTTCCTTCAGAGCATTTAGGCAAATATAGTTAGGTTTCTGTTTTCTGAGTAGGAAATACTCATATTCTAAAATTGATTATCTCATTATTAGGAAGGAACTAGAGATTAATAACATTATTTTAGGAAAATTTAAATATATTTTGATTAAAACAGAAAACCATAGGCTTAGAGTCTCATAGTACCTCCTTGTCCCCAGCACCTCTCAAAGAGTTCCTAGAATTAGGCTATCTTATGTATAGTATATAGCCACATGTCTATTGTTTACAACCTGCATACTACACAGTGTCTAGAGACTTTTCCTCTAAAAAGGAATCGGAACATAACAGACAGTGAAAAGGACTTTATTTTCTGAATCAACATCAAATACTCCCAAACCTACTGCTGTCCAACGATAGCAGACCATGAATGCAATAATTTTGTGTAAGTATTTTGGGTATAGTCCTCAATGCTTCTTGAATCATCTCCCCATACTCCAAAGCATGCAATTACTGTGCCATTTAGAAACATGAAAAGATTCCTAATTACATAGTTTTATAAATGTTTGTTATTTATGGTCCATAGCTTAGTGTTAATAGAGCTCTTATCTGAAACATGAAAAATTTTGCAATGGTGATAATTCAATGGAAAAAAAGGTTCATTTCTGAGAATGAAAGAAAAAGATACAAAGATGATATAAACAAATCACAGTCACTTCATTTGCATAATAATGCATTCATTGGCACTGATCACATAGCTTGAAATTAATCTAAGTAAAAGCACAAGAATAAGACATATGTACGACATTATGTACTTTAAGATGAAGGCTGCTAGCTAAGCCTAGCCACATTGCATGGGCATCTATGAATCAAGCAGTAGTACACCTTGACCAGCTCTTCAAGAGGTGCATTGCAATCCAACATATCTTCCTTTCTATCCTTTCATGCAAGATCAATAATGAATGGCACATTTTCTTCAGTCTTTAGAGTGGTGCAAGTTAAGGACAAAAAAACTCCCCAAAGAAAGCTAAGCACAAATTTAGTCTCCAGAATTAATATTTGATTCTTTGAAACTACAGCACTTTCTAATAATTCTGGTAAACAATTGCGGTTTTAAAAAAAATATTACATGATATTGAGTTAATGAATTTTCATCTCATTCTATCAAAAGACATGACAAACACTTTAAAATTACAGATATTTTTAATTCAGAACTTCATAAGTGTTCTGATATGGGAGGAAAAATTAAAGTGGGCAGAGGCTGACAGTTTCTGTCCAAAAAAACAAGGAGGCTACAATGGTTTTGCTGAAAGAAAATTCTAATGTGCAAACTTCATAACACTCAAAATGCTGTGACTCTCTTGCAAAACTTCCTGAAATGTTTCCCAGTTTTAATTAATAATGCAATATGATGGTTAACATTGAAAAAAAAAATCTAAAGCGATATCAGTTTTAAATATACATCAGGTATTTGGAAATTCCTGAATGCTGGACTTACACTGATGTCTTTGAAAGTCATTCATAAACTATTGCTATCAAGTAAGTCTTAGACCAATTTTTCAACTTCTATAGATGTCAGTATCTAGATTCTGTGAGATTACGAAGACTGCAGCCCAGGGAAAACTTTAAGTCTCAATTGCTGCTTTACAATGTACATTTTAACAACACTGTCATAAATCACTCTGGTTAAAAAAAAACCTCCTTAAATAAAATCAGTGAAATAGTTCTAGAAAACATTTCAACTGGAGAGAAATTTTATAAACACTTTTATCTACCCAGGGAGAGTTTAATCATGTGTTTAAGTACCTAAGACACCATTTTTCATAAGTGTATGGATAGACAATTACTGCCCAAATCAATGGCAGGAAACTTTGGAAGCTCACTGGAGAACAAATTTGTGGAGGCCTTTAAATAAACCCACTCAGAAGTTATAAATTTTTTTATCTTTTTTTTTTTTTTTTCCCCTCCCTGAAACCAAGATGGCTACAATCTAAATGAAGCTTGCAACAAAAAAAAAAGTTTCAGGAAACTGTAAGAAATTAAGTGCTCTATTTTATTTTGTACTAACATTTTGTTTCATTTCAAGGTTGGGATTTTAATCAAAATTTCTTATCCTTGGTGCCAGCTTTCTGTTTTCTTCTATTGATTTATGTTAGTCCTCTTGTCATCAAAATCGATAACTTGCAACTGGATTTTGCACAGCTATTGAAGTCCTTGGGAAACCCATTATATAGTGAAACATGGGAAGTACTGTGTGATTTTGAAAACTAAAATTGCAGAAAGAATGAAACCTATAATTAAAAAGCAATTTAATTGGAATGTAATAACAAGATTATATACTACAAACTTATAAACTACAAACCTAGAAGCCAAAAACCAGTAGAGAAATAGAGAGGTTTGTTCATCAGCCACCTGCTAATAACCTGTACACGATCTAGAAGAAACCTGAACACTGTGCTCAGCTCTGGTTGAAGGTTTAGGAAAAAGAAGATTAAACTCAAAAGAGTGCAAAAAAGCTGCTGGGAAGCCCAGAGGAATTAGATCACAGGATGCAGAAGAAGACTGAGAAAAGAAAAGATCTACTTGTCCATAATTGGAAAATAGATATAAAATCAGACAAAAAGTCTCTGTACAGGTACCTTAGAAGGTGAAAGGTAAGAGAAATGCTAGATAAACTCCAGAAAAATATTTGGCCCAACATGTGCACAAAGACAAAGGAGAATATATTGATGATGGTATTTAAGCTTGGAATTAGATAAATGTTCCCAACAAAACAGCAATTTTTTTAAGGAAGGTTAGTGGAAAATTACTCTGTATTCAAGAACAGAGACAAATACTTCTATGATAAATTATACAGTGCGGCAAGTGATTGAATTCCACGTTTCAAGAGATTTTTCAACCCCTTTTTTTTTTCAGAGTGTATTTTACAGTTCAGTTTACTAAAGTATTTTAGCTTTTACTCACCAGCCTGCTATCAAACTCATTGCCATCCTCTGAACTGTTGAGGCAAAGAAAGATAACAAAATACACAGAGTCCAAATACTGACAATCAAAGTGGGGGCCACCAGAACTACTGCTCAATTAATTCTACAAACTGACCTTGAAGAAATCAGGGAATTTCTTTCTCAGGTACAGGGCAATGCTAATTTATTTCAAAGTGCCTAGTTAAGAGAAGTGCTAATGAAATGCATTGCGTATAATTTTCACAGCTATTGTTATTGCCGTAGTGACTCAACATTTCTTCTGAAGGACAGATATTTATTAAATAAAATAGGCAGAGACTAAACGTTAAAGTCATACAAATGTCCAGGCAGAGGGAGTCAATCTTTAATCAAGGCTCTATTATTCAAAATTAAGCAAGTAGATTGAGTAAATTAATTAATCATTGATTCAACATGAACATGATGAAGTCCTTTGTCAGAGCCATCTAGAGTACCTAAATTTTTAACATGATGTATAATAAATTGAAACTAATGCAACACAGCAGGGGTGGAGTGTAGGCATTAGTGAGTATGCGTAACGGCTTGTCCTGGAGGAATACTCCCTCCTATAGTCTGTGAAGCAGACAATGGCATGTGACTTTGTGATCCTAAAGTAGCAATGTCTAGCAATATTTTGAAATGTACTTTTTTTCCTAGAGTCCTGTCAGATTGCTTAGAACAAGCTAATGAACAAACAAGAAGTCCAAGTACCTTACTCGAAACTTTGCATTACTTCTCATCTCTGTTTTACTACTTAATGGTTATTGTACCCTGAAGCTGATTGGATCAATTACTACAGAATTTTTTCATCTCTTGACACTTTAAGGTGTTCTTTTGGAAACTGCTTGATTGTCCAAGACTTCAATCTTTATATTGATGACCCATCTGCTTAGGGAGTTTGCAGTTGTCTCACAGCACTGAAATACTGAGCTTTTTTTCCCAGCTCATTAACTTTTCTGCTCACACACACAGCCCAATAAAGATTAGCACCAACATATTAGGTTTCACCTCTTTTTCCACCCCCACTTTCTTTTTATCTTTTTTTTTTTTCCCCTGAGAAAATGCTATATCAGTCATTTTTATTTATTTCCGTTCTACTTCAAATTACTTTTTTCCCCAATATATTTCCACTGCCTGCTGGTCCAGTAGGTAGTGCCCTTTGCTACAAACACCTGCTTTTCACTGCTCATTCACAAATACTGAATTTTAATTCATGTCTTTCTCAGATTTTCATGATTTAATATATCTAATGTATATTAATAATTTTGTTCCTTTATTCTAACATTATTCTCTTTTATATTTATATACTTCCATTATTTTTGGAACTTGGGAGCTGATGCTAAATCACCTGATTTCAGTGGAGCTTCTTGAAGTCTTAAGAGACACATTTATGCCAAGGTTAATTCTAAGTGGGTCATATAGTTAAGATTCGGAATAAGATTATTATAAAAACAAAATTATGTCTCCATTTTTCCCTTGACTTCATAGAGAAAAAGATGTAAAGCTCATAAAATGGTGTGGTGTCCTTGGGAATACATTTCTATTAGAGTTCTCAAATTGGAGTTGTTTAGATACTGTTATGAGTTATGAACTGATTACACTGACTTCATGTTTGCCCTCAAGCTGGAATTCTCCAATTATCTGCAATGATCATATCTTGGCTCACCCTACAGCTCAAGTGAGGCAGCCAATTCCCCCGACAGGGAACCTCAGGCATGAAAATGGGCTCTGGCTTGTGCTGGAGCTCAAATTCAAGGGAGGAATCCAACTGCTCTGAGAGCTTGGGAAGAGTTATCACACAGTAGTACACACAAACATATACACAACACACTCAACAAAAGGCATTTCTAAATGAGTTAGAAAAGGGGACAGACCCCGGAATTTGGAAATGTTGCACAACAAATCTTCCATTTCATTTCCATTGCACCTTGCCTTAAGTTCTGAAGCATGAGGTATTTTTTGGTTTGTTTCGGGTTTTTTTCAAAACATGGGTTTTGATATGTCCTGCATTCAACTGGGATAGAGCAAGTTTCAGAAGAAGTTGGGAGGGTGCACAGCCAGGACAGCTCACCTGCTAGCTAAGGGGATATTCAATACCTTATGATGTCATGCTCAGTACATAATTTGAAAGCTGGATGGGGGGTGCAGGAATCGCAGCTTGGAAAGGGACTGAGCATCGGGTTCTGGATGGTGAGCGATTGTATTGTGCATCATTAGCTTTACATATTCTTTTATTAGTACTATTGTTATTATTGTTTCTTCTCTCCTTCTGTTGTCCCAGTAAACTGTCCTTATCTCAACCCTCGATGTTCCACCTTTTTTTTTTTTCTCCCAGTTCTCCTCCCCATCCCACCACAGCAGAGGAGTGAGCGAACAGCTGCATGGAGTTTTATTGCAGGCTGGGCTTAAACCACAACACGATAAAATAAAACAACAGACACTTTTAAGAACTTAGCAGCACACATTTTTTCATTGTAAGATTTTTGCTTTAACTTACAGTAATGGCATGCATAATATCTTACATAATATACATCTTCTTCTTAATAATTACTTGCAAAAGAAAATTATAAAATCAGAAAGTATTGCAGGTTTGTTCTCAAGGGCTCAATACTACTTTGCTTGCCATTTCTGACTTTTTAAAACTGTAACTTTGTCCATTACTGATAAGAATAGGCATCTGTATGAAGATTGATCAAAAGTTTCATATGCTAACCCTATGACACAAAGTCAATTGTCATCACAAAAAAACAAAAAGTATGTCTTTGGGAATGTAGAGTGGGAAATCAGCTAAAGAGCTAACCATCATCCATTTGTATGGATATCCACTCCCAATTGTACAATTACTCTGTTGGTAATTTTAAAAACATATTTTATTTCTTTTTTTGGGGGGGGGGGCGGGTGGAATGGGGGGAGAAGTTCATCAATCCATCTGCCTTATGTGCATTTCCAAAGACATATCAAAGTTTCCAAACGAACCAAGTGAGTGCAACTTGAACAATACTGTGAGCTGATGTGCTGGGTTGACCCTGGCTGGGTGCCAGGTGCCCACCAAAGCTGCTCTACCACTCCCCTCCTCAGCTGGACAGGGGACAGAAAATATAACAGAAGGCTCATGGGTTGATATAAGGGCATGGAAAGATCACTCACCAATTATAATCATTGGCAAAAGAGACTCAGTTTAGGGAAACTAGTTTCATTTATTGCCAATAAAATCAGAGTAGGACAATGAGAAATAAAACCAAATCTTAAAACACCTTCCCCCCACTGCTCCCTCCTTCCCAGCTCAACTCCACTCCCGGTTCTCTCCACCTCCTCCCCCCCAGCAGTGCAAGGGGACAGAGAATGGGGGTTGGGGTCAGTTCATCATACGTTGTCTCTGCTGCTCCTTCCTCCTCAGGTGCAGGATTCATCACACTCTTCCCCTGCTCCAGCGTGGGGTCCCTTCCATGGGAGACAGTCCTCCATGAACTACTCCAGCGTAGGTCCCTCCCACGGGCTGCAGTTCTTCAGGAGCAGACTGCTCCAGCGTGGGTCCCCCACGGGGTCACAGCCTCCTTCGGGCACCCACCTGCTCCAGCGTGGGGTCCTCTCTCCCCGGGCTGCAGGTGGAGATCTGCTCCCTCATGGACCTCCCTGGGCTACAGGGGGACAGCCTGCCTCACCATGGTCTTCATCATGGGCTGCAGGGGAATCTCTTCTCCGGCGCCTGGAGCATCTTCTCCTCCTTCTGCACTGACCTGGGGGTCTGCAGGGCTGTTTCTCTCACATGTTCTCACTCCTCTCTTCTCCAGCTGCAATTGTGCAGGTTTTTTTCCCCTTCTTAAATATGTTATCACAGAGGCACTACCACCGTCACTGATGGTCTCAGCCTTTGCCAGTGGTGGGTCTATCTTGGAGCTGGCTGGCATTGGCTCTGTCAGACATGGGGGAACCTTCTAGCAGCTTCTCACAGAAGCCACCCCTGTAGCCCCACTGCTACTGAAAGCTTGCCACACAAACCCAATACAATGTCCATGGATTAAAACTAGACGTGTGCTTATGGAGAAGCTCCCTTTCACATCTTTTGCTTTGCACCTGTGTAGCTAGGTTGGCATACACCAAGAGGAGGCCGAGAAGGAGATATCGTAAGATATCATGGCTTTGTGGAACGGAGATGAGCAGTGTGTGTAGCACCACCAGCGTTACCAGCTCTTGAGAGTGAAGCCGCCTGCTGTAAAATGGTCCATGCTACTTCATCTCACTTCAGTGTTGACTTCTGTCCTCAGCCTGCCAGAGCTGTCCTATTACTGTTGTGAGCTCTTGTAGGACGGACAACAGTGTGCCACTAGCAAGGTCTTCTTTCACGTGGCTTTTCAGAGCCATCTAAGACGTATAACTGCACAGCTGTGACTGAAGGAGATCCATCTGCCAGCTTTGCATGGGCTCTTTTTAAAAGATCATTCTTTACATGTTTATTTAATTTGACTGATGATGGCTCAGAGCACGACTGATCTACAGTAGGTTCAAGATCCATTTTTAAAACTGTCATTTCCATTAATGCCTCCTTTTTGTCTTTCAGACATGGCCATGCCCAGTTCCCTTTTGTGGGCTGTTGACATTTTTGGGAGGGTTTACACTCTGTCTACTGTTGGCCAGTACTGGGAGCTCTGTAAGGACACACAGCTGGAATTTAAACGGGTCTCTGCTGTCAAACAGTGCTGCTGGGGAATAGCCTGTGATCATCAAGTATATACCTACGTGTTCTCGGGTGACGTTCCTATTAGATACCAGGAAGAAACCTATGAGAATCAGGTATGACGTGTCACGTGTACCTCTATCACACCGCCACATACTCGTGGCAGAAGGGAATGATAGCAAATCCGTACATCAGCTGTCTGCATGTTCTTCTCGCATCAAGCTTGTTGGTTTTATTTGTTTTCATTTCCTGCCTAATGTTTCTGAAGAGTATATATGTGCCAAACAGCAGGTTATTCTTTTAATATTTTAATTCCCAAAGGAAGGTTATACTTCCCTCCTCTTACCAAAAGCAATGCCAGTGTGTACTACGGCCTGTCTTATGCAAACCATTTCAGGCTGGAGCATTCACCCTTTTCACCTGATGTTTTCCTTTCCTTAGTGACAAATACACAATCCCCTTCAGAAAATGTCCAGTGTAACTTCCAGGCAACAAAGATACATTATCAGAAATATACTATTCTTAAGAAAATGCTATTTTTTAAAGTTTGAGAGACCTCTAATAAAGGCATAATTCTCCACTAAAGTACAATGTTTCCAGCTTTTTTGCACAGGAGTGTTAAAATGATCCTTCCTATATGATGTCCTTCAAAAGGATGTCTTTAAAATAGTATTTTAAAGGAAATTTATCTATTTTGTTTTTAAGTTAACCAGAAGTTATTTGAGAGAGAAAACTGAAGGATTTTCTTGAGCACGTTTCTCTGATTTCTAATGAGCAATGGGACAAATATAAGTTGAGAAAAGACATTAACTTATCTGCATGGGTAAAAATACTACAAATTAATTTTATACATTATTTAACATTGATACAACTTTCCAGCCGTTCAAGAGTGTTCCTTTTGTTATGTAAAGATGTTCTCTAAAAATGCAAAACTTTAAATCTTATTTTATTGTTATTTTTAAATTCTTGTTTTGTTTGTTCTAGGCTATGTAAAAATGGAAAGCAAAATTCTAGAAAGCACAAAAGGAAATATTCTGCAAGAGCTAACAACGACAAAATTAAATAGTTTACAGATAATGCACAAAGCAATTTTACCAGATTCCTAGTAAAAGTAAATAATATTTTGCATAAAAGTTATAGAAAGATTTTTGAAGCAGTCATTTTACACATGCCCTAAAATGTAAGACAGTATTACATGACAAATTTTGCCAGTATTTCTATAGCACGTAAGCGTGTGAGGAAAAAAAGAAAAATCACTGCTGCATTGGCAAAAACCCTAGTAAGTTATTTGTTCTGTAACTGATTAAAGCCAGATTTGGAAAAAAAACCCTCTTGGTGTAACATAAGATACAGAGAAGATTTACTGATATAGTTATCTTGACATAGTTTCTGGCACAGAAGCTATGCTATTTTTCTAGCGTGGGCAGGATACTAATCGTCTTTCTCATGGGGAGTAGATTAGAGATCCCAAGGCCATCTATATAGCATTATCCTAATGCTGCAGTGTCATGGTGCCATACATCACCAAAGAAAAAAAGCACTGTTAGTAGTAAAACGTATCATCAGTTGCTCCTATTTATGTAGCTGAAAATGACTTGGTTGGGACTAGCTCTGCAGTCAGCCTTTCTTCGATACTTAAAAAAGCTTCCTCCAAGACTATGTTAGGTAGGGGCTTACAGTGTGAACACTTTCTCTTTCACCCCAGGAATTTATTCCTCTTGTACTGCAGAAAATAAGAAATGTATCACTGATGATTCCCTGTAGATGTCCAATGAGACGATGTGATGTCAAATAAAATATTTTATTTATTATTTCTGGCAGCGCTGGAATCCAGTTGGTGGCTTTTGTGAGAAATTACTGCCCAGTGACCGCTGGCAGTGGAGTGATGTGAGCGGGCTAAAACATCAGCAGCTTGATAGTTTCACACTGCCTTCACCACACTGGGAGTGGGAGTCTGACTGGTATGTGGATGAAAATATTGGAGGGGAACCAACAGAGAAAGGGGTAGGTGAACAACACCAAAAAGAGATCTATTCTGGGAATCCTTACTCTCTAAAATAAAAGGCACTTTTATAGAAGTGTAAAAGGTCTGTAAAAATACAAGGCATTTAACTTCCCATAGCTTCTTCTTTCTGGGAAATAGCTCAACTATAATACCACACAAGAAAGGATCTTGTTTGAAGGCTTTTGAAGTCTATAGGAGCTTCTATAGAAGCTTTTTTCTTTTGATCAGGCCGTGAAGTGCTGGCAACTGGATGCCATTGTTATTTAAGATCTTTACTATGAAGAAAGTAAAATGCTTTACTGTGTCTTGTTTGTTCTGTGTATATCATGGAGAGGAATTTGGACATGAGTCATAAATCATTCATGGAATTAGCTGATCTGTTAATCAGGGCTGTTGAGACATGCACAGTAACTTGTACTGTATTTGCAGGAGTAACTCTTGTGCACAATTGCTCTGAGTTATGATTTCAAGCTTTCCTTTGGTCCTGATTTTCATACAACAAAACCTCTGTTTGCAGGGCTGGACTTATGCCATAGACTTCCCCAGCACCTACACAAAGGATAAGAAATGGAATTCTTGTGTCAGACGCAGAAGGTGGATCAGATACAGGAGATACAAATCACGGGACGTTTGGGCAAAGGTTCTGAATATCTGATTTTCTGAAATGATCAATTATAAGCACGGGGAAACTCATTTTTTATCACTGCTTTGTAGGCTGGATTCCTTGACTTCCAACTTGTAATTTTTGCAAGCATAAGTGGAAGGCTGGGATTTTTCATAGAAACCTGTGGTAATAAGGTGCCAAATCTCATAGCAATGCAGTTGGAGATAGATGCTCAGCTCTTTTGCAAATTTCAAACCAACTTTTTAACTTCCTTTGGTTGTTTGACAAAGCACTGTCTTTCGAGGTGGTACCTGTCTAGCATCATTCACCAGCTGTGTCCTTTATCTGGATGAATAACTGTCCTTTAATAATTGTTGCTCCATTCTAAGAATGTGCAAAAACTTTTAATTTGTGATGTTCCAGCTTTCCAATTCAAAGAACGTCCGTATGCACTGTTCTGTGAGTAAAAATTTCCTTTAGTTAGGGGATGAAACACAGACTTCTTCGTGCTGCTTCAGCAGCATTTCCCCTCTCTCTGCATGTAGCAGCCTTGAATGAGAGGAAGAATCTCCATGCTCAGCCACTTCAGTAAGCGATACATAAACCAATCTGCAAGAAACAAGTTAGGCCACCAGCCAAATCACCTATCTATTTGCAGTGTCTTCTCTTCTCAATCTTCTTTCTCTTTGCTTCAGATTGTATCACATGATGATCCAGATCAGTTGCCAGACCCTTTCAATGACATCTCCATTGGAGGATGGGAAATCACCGATGAGCCTCTTGGCCGTTTATCAGTATGGGCAGTTTCTTTACAAGGAAAGGTATGTGCATGTTCCCTAAGTTTTCTAATATAAATTAGTACTGAAACTAAGTTAAATGCTTTTAAAGCAAGGTGGGTTTGTTATGGTCTTGTGTTGGTAAGGAAATACACTGTTTGTGCATCTGGCAGAGGATGTAAGAGCTGTTTTGGGACTACATTATGTGACAAATTGTGTTGTAAATGGAAGGGTTTAGTATCTCATAGGGTTCCTGTTTCACGGAAGCCTTAAACCTCTATAAACAGGTGAATCTTAAAAACTTGGCCTGAGTAGTGTCTTATATCCTGAAAAATGCCCAGAATGCAGACTATGGCACTGGTAACAAAGAGAAGGAGCCTTAAAACCTGATAAAGATTCTTGCAAAGCATTGTGCTGTGTCTCTGTGGCAGAGAGTCAGGAATGATTCAAGGAAGAGTTTACAAAATGGTTTTCTAAGACTTGCTGATCAGAAAATGGTAACCTCCTGACTTGGCAATGTGGAATCCAGGTCTGGAATGTTTTCAATTTATTTTCTGTTGAAAACTACACTTTCTTTTTTTGTTGTTGTTTTTAGGCCTACCATAAGGCCTCTTCTCTTTTGCTCAGTGCTGTAAAGATTTGATTCTTGCTTTCCTTCCTTCATCCTTAAAGCATGTATCTGACATTCCTTTGTCTCTAGACAATTTCTAACTTGTGGTCTCACAGGGAAGAATGTAAGACTTTTAACAGATAGTCTGAGATTTCAGTCACACTTGGCACTGCCTGGAGAGGCAAGTAATCTTGGTTAAATTGTTTAAAATAAAATTCCCTATGCCTTATACTTCCCAGTAATGTGACAAGCATCCCACTCTACAGGCTTACTTGACTGACACTGTAAAATGCTTTGATCTCCCAAGTAAAAGTCCCCAGAGAAATAGAAGTATTTCTAAAAATGAGGATTTAGCACTCAGCAGTCATGTTTTGGAGCACTCGTACAACTACTGCAGGATGCTTTCTATGTTTGACCTTCCTATTTTGACTGATCTATAGAAAAGTGCACAGACTGTAGGACCAAGACTAGCAAATGGACTGGATGTCACTGAAGGCTGCACAGAGAATGGAATTTTTTACTCATATTGTGGCAAGCTCTGTTCAGTGAAAGCGAGGTTGAGCTATCATCTAACAGTAACATTTTTTTGTTATCTATTTATTTATTCCTTATTTATATAACATGCCCTGAAGTACACTGAAATGTTTTTTAAATGTTGAAATATACACAGAACTTGCAGCAATAGGTTACTGTATCCAATCCAGATTTGCTTCCATGATAAAAGCTAGTCTGTAGAAAAGCTTCCTCCCTTAGTACATAAGGAAATAGTCTTCAACTGCATAATCAACATCAAAAAAACCCTTTAAAGGTCAGAGTGCATACACTGCATAAAAAAATCTGTTGTTAAAGGAGGACTGTTCTTTACAGTTTGTCTTCATGCTTGTCTCAATGGTTTCATTGTTGTAGCAATATTTTTCTAAGGGTTTGGTTTTTTTTTTTTTAAACTTGTCTAGGTATGGTACAGAGAAAATGTCTGCCATCACAATCCAGAAGGTTCCATGTGGTCCTTAATCACCACTCCTGGTGAAGTTGTACAGATCAGCTGTGGACCATATGACCTCCTTTGGGCAACTCTTTGGGAAGGGCAAGCTATTGTGAGAGAAGGAATTGATAGGAATAACCCTCAAGGTAAAGTTTGTTAAATTTATCTGTAAACCCCTTTGAATTCTATAGTGTTGAATAAGAACCTAACCTACAATGCCTTCTGGGTTTTGTTTCTTGCAGGAATTTCCTGGAGTATTGTGGAGTCTCCAAGCTCTGAAAATGGGATTATGCATGTCTCTGTGGGCGTTGATGTGGTGTGGTGTGTTACAAAGGATAGAAAAGTAAGAGGTGTCATGTTCTGGTTCTGTTTTTTTCTTCCCTTTTTTCTATCTACTTTTCTCAAACAGGCATGTAACTTTCATAGGAGACATTGGTGATTTGGACTCACTGTCCCCACGGTTTGGGAATTATAGTTCTCCTTGCTGTGTATGGGAATGCCCTGTGGTTTGTAATATACAAAGTTGCATTTAATTTAAGGAAGACTTTCTGCTTTTCTCTTGGAAGGAATTTTCTAAATCCAAGTCAGACAGGTGTGGAGGTGGGTGGGGATGTAATAAGGGGCCTACTTCTAAAGGATATTAAGCATCAAAATTGAAGGGACTCCTAGCTGCTCAGTCTTGTTTCCACATGGTCTGAAGGTTACATCAAAAGCAGCATGAGGAATATTTTCACCTACACTTTTCTATATGATCCTATTTTTTTATCTTCCTACTGTAACTCTTTCTTCTTCATCAGCCTTTTAATGTAGGTTTTTTTTCATTTATTAAGTGACATATCTGTTATGTGTATGTGTGATTACTTTCTTACTGGGGTTTTAACTTAGAATCATAGACTATCTCAAGTTGAAAGGGACCCATTAGGATCATCGAGTCCAACTCCCTGCTCCTTGCAGAGGGTCTTGAAAGTCTTGAAGTCTTGAAGAATGTGTCACTGCTTTTGTGCTGGTGGCAATCAAATCCCTTCATATTGAGTTCAAAACCATAGATGAATTCTGTGGATGTATAGCAGTTTTAAGTAATTGAGTTACTCTGGTTTAATGAGTTACTACTTGGCAGCTGAGCCATGGTAACAGACTGTGTCCAGCCTGTTCCATCTGCCAAATAAAACCACTACAATACAAGTAGATAAGCTAGCAATTTTTTCTTCAGATCTGCCACAAGATAGTCAAGTACACTGTTTGTTATGTGATTCAGCCAACAACTTTTTGTTATGTGATTCAGCCAACAACTTCTAAAGTAGCTGCTTGCCACTATATGCTAAACAAGGATGGAAATTTTTCCAGGTATCCAGCCCACAGACACTTTCGGATCTGTAAAGACTAATCTAAGGGGAGACAATTCAAAGAGATGTACCACTGAAAAGATCCCTCGTGACAGTTCCCTCTGTCAGCCCTGCTTCTATTCTACGGTTTGAACACAAGAACATTATTTAGAAGCCCATTCAGAGTGACCAAAAATAGCCGACAATTGACATGTAATAGAAAGTATTTTTCCAATGGCAGAGAAACTAACTCTGTCACAGAAAGTCATAACAAAAAGTCTCCCTGTGGGCTGTTCTGGCTGTAGTTGGTCACAAGGACACACAGTCTGGGTACTATTAAGAGAATTATTTTATCTTTACCTGATAAAGAAAAAGAACCAAGGAGGTAAGAGACTTCTTAAGGCAATGCGGCAAGTCAGTATTAGAGATTAAGACTAATCCACTCAAGAAACTAAATTCCAGCTGTCTGCTTGCTAATGCAGAAGCAGCAAAATTTAGACTTTTTGCTGTTGCAGGTATGGTTTAGAAGAGGAGTGAACTCACATAATCCTTGTGGAACAAGCTGGATTGAAATGGTTGGAGAAATGATGATGGTAACTGTAGGCTTAAATAACCAGGTAAGACAGCTGTATACCAAATATGAGAATATTTATGTTCCACTTTGTGGAGGCAGTATTCAGACATGGTGAGGACTGTCAGCAGTGCCAATATGGACAGCTGAACAAGAGGTCCATGTGCTTGAACTTCTAGGAGGGTATGCGTGGCTGAATTCTTCACCAGAAGATGAACAGTCAGCATGTCTCTTATATGGCAGATTCAGCTGCAAATGGTTTTCTCTGGATGGTACAGAATTTTAGACCGCATCTACAGTATCAGCATTAAGGAAGAACACAAAAGGAAAAAGCTGTGTCCAGCAGATTTTTGTGCTGTATTTTCCACCACTGCACCCTTCTGTAACTGGTATCTACCTGCATTCCATGCGATTTCCTTCACGAAGCCTTTTCCCTCCCTAGGTCTGGGGAATCGGCTGCGATGACAGAGCAATTTATTTTCGTCAAGGTGTCACACCAAGTGAGCTCAGTGGGAAGACATGGAAGGCAATTGTATCTGGCCGAGAGAGTGACAGATCTCAGACTGGGAGCTCAACAAGTCTGCTCAGGTACTTATTTATTAAAATACCCACTCAAGACTTTGTATGCTAAGAGTTTCAATGCTAGATTATTTCTTTACATTCAAGTGGTACAGACAGGGAGAAGCACAGAAGGCATCTCTAATCATTATGTATGCCAAAAAGCATTCGTGGTTTTTGCCATTAAAATTAACAGTAAGCAGCAGTTGCACTCAGAGTAGAAACTGAAGCTCCCCCTTTGGAATTCACCGCATGCTTGCAGTAAAGTGTGTTTCTCTGGGCTTTACTGTTACTATCTGGAACTAGTCTCTAATAAGAGAAAATGTTACCTGTGAAATACCGTGAAGGAGTGTCAACTCTACTTAGGAATTATCCTTCTCCTGAATGTCACTGTACATTTCCCTTCCTAGAGAGATTAAATCAGTAACTCCTTGCTGCCTGCTGACCTCTTGGCTGTGCAAGACATGCCAATGAAGCTGGGAGTGCTGCAGAAGCTACTTGTTTGAGTCAGGGTGTGCTCTGAGTAGAAGCCCTCTCTAGCTAAGACAAAAATCATAAAGTTAATAATGGGCTTTAAAAAATCCTATCCATTATTTCATATCCAGAAAACGTGATGTTGCTTCAATGTTTTCCTGAGAGTTGCAGGCAGCCAACACCACTGATTGTTTGAAAAGATCAATGAAAGATCGTCCTGTGTTTCAGATTTACTAGACTGGTCTGCCAGATTTGTGTTTGTTAGACTCTTTTCCCTTGATGACAGAGTTTGACCTTCAGAAAAGAAGTCTGCTGTTTCTCTCCTAAAGCTGAAACACTAGGTTGATTTCTGTATGTCTGTGGTCTTAGGCCTGTGCTAATTTATAATGTTTTCAATGGTAGTTAATTAATTATCTATTTGTCCTTCAGTGCTGGCTGTTTCTTTACTGATGATATTCAGAACCAAACAAACGCGATCATTCAGGGTGATGCAGATACTTCCTCTGATACAGACCTTCCAAGTGTACCCATGAACCTTGCCAACACTCTCCCAATGGGAGCTGCAGCCAGCAGCAGTGGTAAAGGCTCAGGCAACCAGACAGCAGAAATATGTGCAAATTTGACTGTGGATCCCCTGGACTCTGATCAAGGAGAAGCTACTGTTGCTTCGACTAGTAATGAGAAAGCTAATCTTGAAATGCATAAATCTACAAACCCAAATCCTTCTGCAGAACTGCAGTGGACAAACATTGACTTGAAGGAGGCCCAAAAGCATCCAGTTCTCTCCGTCAGCACCTTTGCAGAAACATCCAGCCTGTCTTCCCTTGGCATGTTCTCAGTGGGAGCTGAAGAACAGTATGGAGCTGATGAGCACCCACTGTGGGCCTGGGTGTCTGGGGGAGGCTGTCTTGTAGATTTGCACAGCCCATTGAAATGGTTCACTGTTCCATCAGGTACTATCCAGTCACCACAACAGACCCTAATTCCCAGCGCTCTCACGAAAAATGTTGGTTTGGGGGTTTTTTTGAACAAAACCATGGTACAAAACTTCTGATAACCTATTTACTCTTGTTGCAGTGTGTTAATACACTCCATGTCTGAGGATAGTGCTGAATGTATTTAGCTGTACAGCACTTTGGGATTGAGATATATAAATGTAAAGATGATAGTTCTCTGATTTTCTGTAAGAATTTTGTAAAATAATCTGTGCTGGATCTGTAGCTCATTTTTAATTACGCTGAAACTGCTACTTCAGGCAAAACCCATAATATCACTGAATAGTAACAGAAAGCAGTGAAAAGGGCTCTCTTGAGAGATGCAGATGCCACAAATAACTGCTTTGCTCCTACCATTCCTACTGAGACAAAGTTAAGATAGAGAAATTACTCAGAGACATTGTGAATGGGAGCCCAGCTGATAACTGGATGCGGTTGGAATTCAGATTCTTGAAGGACAGTGGTATATAACAATGTTTTCAAAATAAACTATGAACTGTGGCATCCCAGTGTTTAGTAACAGCGTCACTCTTAATGCATTGTATTACCTAATTATCTTGCAGTTCAGTGATAAAACTTCCAACAAAGGTATAGCTTTGAAAGATTCTATATGATCATCTAGTGATCCCATTTCTATGCATCATTTATGAAGTTTGGCTGTAATACATTGATTCCAAAGTATAATAGTTAGAGAAATTATGTTAGACTGGGTTGATTCAGTCCCGTGTTCAAAGCAGCATCGTGTTTTACCTTTCACAGAACTGTGAAAGCTCACTGGAGTTTATTGGTTTGGGTTCTGTTCTAGGTTTGTCATCCTCTGTGCAATCTCTGTCTCTGTCTATCACTCCAGCACAGACAGCAGCGTGGCGAAAGCAGATTTTTCAGCAGCTCAGTGAAAGGACAAAGCGGGAACTGGAGAATTTTAGGCACTACGAACAGGCTATTGAGCAAGTAAGCAGTAAGGACATTTATCTCTTGTCTACTAAACACATCTGTTGATACTGGGCATTGATAATACATTTCTGATGTACTCATCTGAACTTACTGGCAGCTTTATATTCTTGTCCTTATTTCTGTCTATGACAACTTTTCTGAATTATCACTGTCTGAGCTCCCTGTGGGAAACTAGAAGCTTACCAAACATGGAGCAGCAATCTTTATCCAAAAATATTAGCTGATAGCTTTGTATAGGAGCAAACGAAGCACTGGTCAGCATTATTTGAGTACACTGAAACCTCAAATTCACAGGGAAGTGTTGGCAACAGTGGAACATTGTATGAATTATTCCACCACAAGATGAGGCTTCTTAATTGAAACAATGACTCAAGTAGGTGAACTTTACCTCTTTGTGACCATTAAGGGATGAATGTAACTTGCAGAAATAGAACAATGATGCAAACATCAATAGCAGCACTTATATCGCAGCATTTTTGTTTGATGTTCCGTTTGTTATGACTCCTTGGCTCTTTTCAGATTCATTCACATTTTGGTCCCTTCATTGCTAATTTCCAAATGACGTCTGGAATTCATTTCATTAAAAACACTTGGAGTCCAGGGGTTTAATCACATTTAAAAAGATTATGTCAAAAGCCTTTAAAGTCCAACCTTTAAGAAGTTGTGTTATAACAGGAGCACACTAGAGTCAATTAGTATCTGTGTGCTTCTGCATTCTTGCAGAGGCAAAACGTTAACACTGTTGCACACATGCTATTTCAGCACCTTTCTGTCCAGTTTTGTCAGTTTTCATTTTGTCTTCAGCCTCCTGAACACTTTGGTGTACTCTGTTTCAGAATTAACTAATACAATGCAGACTAACTTGTAGCAGGGATTTCTTGTGGTCACAAAAGATAGTATTTGGGAGAAAGAAAGTCATGCAGTTTCCTTACTCCCATAAATTTGTGTTTGCATTGCAGTCAGTTTGGGTTAAAACTGGAACCTTGCAATGGTGGAGGAATTGGAAGCCTCATAAATGGATGGATGTTCGAGTCGCACTTGAGCAGTTCACCGGGAGCGATGGAATGCGTGACAGCATCCTTTTCATCTACTACATGTATCATGAGGAGAAAAAGGTGTGTTCAGCTTGAGACCCTTGAGAGGGTTGCACATGGCAAAGGAAAACCTTTGAAGGGAAAACAGTTTTCTTAAGGGAGGCAAATTATGGTATGCTGTTGTTCTAAGTTTTGGGAACCAATTCAAATGTAGCCCAGGGTACTAGCAAATTGCAAGCTTTTCTAAGCTGTAGCTATGTTAATACTATGTCGGAAACACCTAGTCAGCAACCATCCACATTGCTTAAACCATCTGCTTCGCTCTAATTAGGAATTCTTTTGGAAGTTCAAAATGTTCTTGATTGTGAAGAAGGAGACAAGCTTGGCTGGCCAGGGTCTTCATAAATGGGGCTAATGCATATGGGCAATGGGAATCAGAGGTAGTGCAGGACTGGAGATTGAGCCCCGTTCCTCCTGCACCAAGAATTGATTCTTTGCTATTCTTGGCAGGAATGCCTCGTTCATTGTTCTGAAGTGCAAAAATGCTGGCTCTGAGGAAGGTATATCTGAGTTTGCTTTAGTTGCAATTTTTTTTTTTTTTTTTTTGTCTTGTCTTAGTATATCCACGTGTTCCTGAATGAAGTCACTATTATAGTTGAAGTTCTGAATGAAGCCAAACACTCCTTTGCACTGTATACACCTGAAAGGACGAAGCAGCGATGGCCAATCCGCCTGGCAGCCACAACAGAGCAAGAAATGCATGACTGGGTAATTCTGTGAATTTTTCATTTCAAGCAATATCTGAAATAAAACGTAAAAGCTAGTCTCTGAAATCTCAGCATTACATTTACAGTATCTAGGCTACTTAGCTATTTTCACAATTTAGGTATCTAAAAAGTTTGTTCAAACTTATTTAGAGGCACCTGAGGCTTCCTATCTCCTCTGGAGTTTGCATGCTTTACTGATCCACAGTAAAACTGATACTGTTTTTCCTTCCCTTCCTATCTCCAGATACAGATTAGGCTGCAAATGAGTTAGGAGTTTAATTCAGTTAGTCTATTCTTCTGCATTGGTAGAAGAACTGTTATCTGTTGTCACTGTTGTACAGAATCTTATGTATAGGCAGGCAGGCATACATAAACTAAAGCAATAGAAGACCTGAAAGATACTTCATAATGATCAGATACTGCAAACCACATTGGTTCCAGTGACTGTGTTAATAATTTCTAAAACACTGAATTCCAGTGCCTTTGAGAAAAAGCTGCTAATTCCCTTTGCTGATTTGCAAGAACCCGCAAAGGTAAAATTTCATTTTGTAATACCGAAGCATCTATGGCAATTCTGTTCTCACTGTAAACGGAAGTTTCTGGTTCTCTGCTTCTTTTTTTGTAGCTGTCTTTGCTGAACATGTCCTGTTGTGAAAGCAGACGGATTCAAGGCCCTCCTTCTCACCATGCCATTTGGTCAGTTACTTGTAAAGGAGACATATTTGTTAGTGAGCCAAGTCCTGAACTGGAGGCCGGACCAGACCCGATGCCGTGTGATCAAATGTAAGAGGTTTCAGAAGCTGTTCTTTCTGCATGGCACGCCATCCAGCAAAGACTATCTTTTCATGTCATGTCAGTGGCTTTGATGGGTTGTTGGAGTGTATAGTACAGTGCAGATGTCTGTCAGTGACAAGGTTAATGGCTGCCTTCATATTCATAAGTACATCTGAAGATATTCAACAAATCATATTTTAATTCTTAGATGCTGGAGCTATTCATGCGATTTCAAAAGCCCTTCTCATTGAGATCCCATTTTTTTGTGAGTGCATCTTTAATGCCATAATTATTTAAATTAAGAGATGGCGTAGACTAAAAGTAAACCTAATCACTGTAATTGTAATGTATTTTGAGCTTTCAGTTTTATCTGAGTCAGGAAATCTGAAATTCTGAGTCCTCCACAGTCACTACAATCCAGGATCAGGTCCTTTAGTTTCTATTACAGCTATGACAATATAGTACTGCAAACTCCTCAAGCAAAACAATACCAGCCTCAGAACTGGTGGGTTAAAGGCCAATCTTCAATTTAAAAAATACCCTCAGATTCAAGTTACTTGCACAAAGTGTATTTGAATAATACCCGAGAGATCCTTTAGTTCTTTTCCTGTAGGGTAGAGCACCTTCAACATCGGGCAAATCACAAAGCTGGTGTGCTCTTGCATCTTAGTTTGGGGGTTCCATGACCTAGATGATCTCCTGCCATTCTGATAACTAAAATATTCCTCTGCAATCTCTTTATTTTCCCCGTTCTTACCCAGAAGAGTACCATGGCCAACTGGCTGTGTAAAGCCCCAGAAAAGGATTAACCTGCAAAGATTAGGAGAACAGGAATAATTAAAGCCCTTGTTTTTACTGAGCTCCATAGCAAATACATAAATCATTTGTTTTCTTGTCAGATAAAGGCAATTCCTAGATTTAAAAAAAATGAGGATGAAGTTAAAGCTGATGCAGTTGATGGCCACTAAGATGTAAAGATTCTAGCAAGATCATCCTAACTAGTGTTTAAAAAATAAATAAATTTTATATATATATATATATATAAAACAACAACAACCACAAGCCATAAAATAAGAGGAAAGTAAAATAATTCAAAGCTTGAAAATTCCAAATGGGGGCAGACAGGTTCCTTCCAGCTAACTTTTCAGTAGTTGTTCAGGGGGAAGTGCTTTCAAGTGACAACTGCCTTCAGTTACAGATTGCACAGAGGTTTAACAAACGAGCATATAAAGTTGTGTGTCTTTAAGATTGTTGAGTTGTAGGAGGGGAAGGTGTACATTCCTGATGGATGTGGTGCAGAGTAAATGTAAAATGTTGTCCTTTTTCTGGCAGGTTTTGGCGTCAAGTTGGAGGTCATCTTCGACTGATAGAGTGCAATAACCGAGGCATAGTGTGGGGCATAGGATATGATCACACAGCTTGGGTTTATACTGGTGGATATGGAGGTGGCTTCATTCAAGGTATGGACAGTTGGTCTACCGCGGTATACACATTTCTTACTTATCTTCCTGATTGGGTCAGCTATTTCAGCTGTCCTTCCTTTAGCCTAACTAACATGTAGGGTTATACAGTGAACAGGCCACACATCAGGAAGGAATTGGTACTGCAGTTTTATATTTATATTTTCAGCTTGAGAGTGAGAAATAGGATAATCAGCAATTTTACTGTGGCTATTGGAATTTAAAATGTAGTGTCTTTAAGCTTTACTGTAATCCAAATAATTTCTTTCTCACAGGACTGGCCAGTAGTGCTGATAACATTTATACACAGTCAGATGTGAAATGTGTTTACATCTATGAGAACCAGCGGTGGAACCCAGTCACTGGCTATAGCAGCAGGTTATTTACTCACTTTATTGTATCTGTTTACTGTAATTTTTTACTACTGTCAGATGAAACAAAGGGTTTGTTCTAGCTTTTCAGAATAGTTATTACAGTTACTTTATCTTCAGTCTCCTCCAACATTTGTTAGCCTGAGATGGAAGGAGCAGAGTTTCTCAATTTTGTAGACTTGTAATTATCAATTCAAAATACATTTATAGCAAAACATTACAGATTTGTGCTTTGTGAGTGCACAAAGTGTGCCTAATTGCAACATCCTCTATTACTAAGGCCATACAGCAAAGTTCTTATTAGGATCTATATATTCATATACATATTGTACTAAATACATTGGTTCCTTGAGTAGTGTATTTGAACAGAACTATTGAAAAAGCATGCACATATATGAGTGTCTGTGCCACAGAAACTCAAGATTCACCTTCAAATCTTAAATAGTAGTGAGGAATATCACTCTACAGAGAAAAGTTTACGTGGTCCTCAAGTTTGGTGTAACTGGATGCAATTGTACAGACTCTTTCCCACTATACTCATCGCTCACGTGGTATTTCTAAATACAGAGATTAATGACAGAAGCCTGATTCGTGTATGAAAGCAGGAAGTGCTACAAATAGGCTTTTCTGCCCTCGCCTTTTAAATTTGCTGTTGTAAATGACCTTGCATTCCTTGTACACTGTTTCACCACAGAGGTCTGCCCACAGACAGATACATGTGGAGCGATGCATCTGGCCTGCAGGAATGTACAAAAATCAATACCAAGCCTCCTTCTCCACAGTGGTCTTGGGTAAATTTTGTCTTAAAAGTCTTTTTACTAAGAAGGCAAGGCTTAGCAAGTAGGATACAAGACTTGGGCTCAAGTGACCCAGATTTTCTTCCTGGATTTATTGTAATATTTAATCTTGGTTTCCCCACTTATACAATAGCAATAATCTTCCATAGTCAAAAGAATGTTAAGCATTGAGTGGGATTTTTTGTTTAGTGGGACTTCGACTTCTGTTCCAATCCTTTTCTCTTCAACTGAATTAAAAAGACTTGGGAACCTCTGTATGAACTTATATTGCAAGTATTAGAAGGTTTCTAGCAAGTCATTGCACTCCAAAAGGTGGAAGGGAAATAGCAGAAGAGGTTATTTTTATTATGCATTATGTGTTGATTGTGCTTGTTATTCTTATTGTCTCCTTTTGACAATAGGTATCCGATTGGTATATTGATTTTAATACTTCAGGTGGAACTGATCGGGAAGGCTGGCAGTATGCAGCAGACTTTCCAGCGTAAGTAGATACCTTCTTCTACCTAAAATCCTAGCAGGCAAATGCCATGCTTAAGTCATCATTCCTTCTTGTTTGCTATTTTGCACATTAACTGTGCTTTAACAGGGACAAGTATGCCTTGATTTCTCCCTTTGTGTGGGGATACTAACACTGAAATTTGCCAGGGAGGTAGGGCAGCAAGGTAAGCTTAGCAAACTATAGTTTCAAGCATTTTAAAGTCAGCAGGCGTATCTGGTGGGCAGTTCCATAGACAGTGCTCTCAGGCTGACACTGACATCAGAGATGCTCTGACATCCTCATGAACACCTATTTAAATCTGTTTTGGTAGGTCCTACCATGGTCACAAGACAATGAAAGACTTCGTCCGACGGAGGCGCTGGGCAAGGTGAGGAACTAAGATATAAATAAATGTTTTTAACTTGACTGCTAACTGTTCCTTTAAAGTCTCCTTTAGTTATGAGGGGAAGACTCTTATCACCTAATCAACAAAAGCAACAGTGAAGAAACCTGCAATAAATAACCCATCTCCAATAGAGAAGCTGATGATCTTTAGCATTATGGCTTTAATTTTAAGCTTTTACAGGTAGATACCATATTTGATTTCATGGGATCTGTAGATAAAAGTCAGGTAGTTATTCTCTGTATCTGATTTTCCTTATGGTAAATTATTAAGGAATAGTAGAGTCTAGGCGTACTAGTACATACTAGGTCACTTGTAACAAGTGGTAATATATTTTTTATGTTAATAGTTTTAACATATGAATTGCACATACTGCATAATGAGCAACAGATAATCCCAACCCTGTTTAAGTCACAGTACACTATATTCACATGGAACCTGGAAAACAGTAAACTGCCACTATATTCTAGTCTATTCTGTTAAGCAGGGAAAGTGCATTCACTGTTTTTGCAGCTTTCCTATGCTTTCTGTACTACAGTATCTAACAGCTATACTAATAAATTGCTGTGAACTTACAGTTACGCATTGTTCCGTTTGTTACCGAGACTACAAGGCTAGTATTTCGGTCCTTGTACGAAAATCTTTGAAGTAAGGTCCTGAAGCATCAAACTGTTGTTCCAGGATGTGCAACAAAACAAAAAACCATCCAATCAATCACAATGGTGACCTGAAATAAAAGAAGCAACCTGAGAAATACCCTCAAGCTTGAATATTTCCTCTAGTTTTAACTATCAATTGAAAATTGAAAACAAATAGGGAACAGCTCAGGGCTGGATCTAGTTTTTCAGAACTGGAAAAAGGAGGAATGTCTGGAGTTTTTTAGAATATTCCTCATACATAGAAACTGCTGTTGGGATGATAGAATCTAAAATAGTTTCCCTAATAGATAGCACTACTTCCTTGCAGCTTCCACAGAAAAAATATACAAATTCCCAGAATGATCTACCTCCAACTCTTTAATTTAGAGCTGCCTTATTTCTGCCTGCCTCAGGATGCTACATAATTTTCTAACAGGCTCCACCAAAAAACTACTTGTAAAATGATTCCCTTAACCAAGACACAGGAAGGAATGAAGCAGGTGTGAAGTTCTCTCTGCAGTGGGATTCTCAGCTTGGGAACAAATATTCATTATCCAACTGTTGCCCAACGAGTTTTAGAGAGCTAAGGAGCAGTGTAGCACAAGCTGTGGATTTCTTGGGTGGCCTTGGTTTTGTAAAGTAACTTCTTTTAAAAAACAGAAGCTTTGAGAAATCAGTAATAGGTCAAAATTCGAAACCTGATACTAAACATGACTGATTGTTGTAAACCCCTTTCAAATTAAAAACATTAACACTTATTGTACCTACTTAATGAAAAAACTTCGGGATTGTTTGCACCGAAGTCAACAACAGACCATGAAACAAAATTAGTTATAGAAAGTATGTACGTCTGATGGGTTTGGGTTTTTTTTTGCTTCAGAAAATGTAAGATAGTCACCAACGGGCCATGGCTGGAAGTGCCTCCTGTTACCCTGTGGGACATCTCCATAATTCCCAGTTCAGATGCAGATGGTGAAGAAGCAGTAGCACTGTGGGCAATCGGTGACAAAGGAGACGTGCTCTGCAGGCTTGGAGTGACACAGCAAAATCCAGCTGTAAGGCTCCCCGTTTCTTTTTACTGCCTGATTGATGTATTTAATGTAATTATGCCAGTACATACACACAATCATGCAGTGCCCTCTCCCAAAGCACCTTGTTATTTTTTTCCCTTTTATGTCCCAGATTTCAAAGTCCTTGTCCATCAACTGTAACACAGTTTGCTGCCCACATTTCTTACAATAGCGCTTCTCTTGCGTAATCTATCTTAGCTGTGCCACATCACTTGCAGGAGCCCCTCTTAGCCCCTGCGTATCTTCTTATGAAGCACTTCCACCTTCTGCACCGATAGCTTACTTGATTTTTTTTTTTTTTTTTAATTGTTCATAATGTGTGTATCCCATTTAAATGAACTGCTGAGGGATAGAGTTTCTCTAAAGTAAGGTCCCAGTCTAACGCCCATCAATATCCACAGGATAGCCATTGAGTTTTCTGGGCCTGGAACTGACTCTGCTTATTTAAGACAGGTGGGCCTGGACTAACCTACAGATTTGATTTTTTTTATGGACTGGGACAGAAATAATGAATGAATGTCCAGTAAAGTATGGAGAAAGTGACAAATAGTCCCAGTAATTTCAATAGGAATACTTATTTCCTACTAATAGACACATGCTGAAACACCAAATTAGGGTTGATATGCACTGATTTTTAAGCAATATTTACAACAAGGGAAAAAATCTAACAATATACTTTAGTGGAATTTGGACAAAAACTGCAAGAAGTTGAAAATTTATAGGAATGATTTTTTTTTTTCCTTCCTGTTCAAACATTTACAGCAGCACAGATTTGTAAGGCACTGCAACAGCAAGAACTGGAATACTGTGTCTGGAATCTGAAGCCCTGTATCAGTTGATTTTTGTGAGACTATGGCTCTGTGCAATCAAAGCCAAGGGATTATTAAAAAAAAAAAAAAAAGGCTCTAGCCCAGCTACTCAGAGAACTAGGTGCCTAAATTCCAGTGGTTTCAGCAGAAAAGGCCCTGTTATAGTCAACATAGCTATTTTCAAAGAGTTATATATCCAGATATCTTTGAGGATCAGGGACCTTTTTTCTGTTCAGTCATAAAGTTATGTAAGAATTATTCTTCAGAATCTTTTTCACTATCTGGGGTTCTTCCTATTAGGTAATAATCAACAATATTTTGTTGTGGAGTTTTTAACCATTGCTTCACAGTTCATCTTCCATGATTTGTTAGGGAACATCCTGGCTGCATGTGGGAACAGATCAGCCTTTCATTTCCATCTCAATCGGAGCATTTTACCAAGTGTGGGCTATTGCTAGAGATGGTTCTGCTTTCTATCGGGGTTCAGTGTCTCCAAAAAAACCTGCAGGTAAGTACTTAGACTTTTTTTAGTACAGTCTTCATCTTATACATTGTGTGAGCTCAACTACAATGCCATGTATGAAAAAGACAAATCTGTTTAGCACAGTCCTTTCCAATAGCTATGCAAAACACTGCCTATGAATAATACTCATGTTATTATAGGAGTTAATTTGCTCTTCACTTGCTTGATTTCAAGTGTTTGTTTCTAAAAACAAGCTAGTAAAAATAAATCAAGTGTAATGTCATTCACAGCTTTCTTGCACAGCTATGTATTTCAACTGCAGACATTTCCAAGACTTCTCATACATAATTCCATTTTCTCAATGTTTTACTCAAGTATTTCTGACTTTTAGGCGACTGTTGGTACCATATTCCTTCACCTCAAAAACAAAAGTTAAAACAAGTCTCAGTAGGACGAACATCCGTGTTCGTGTTGGATAAAAATGGTAAGGATTTTTAAAAATTATTTATCAATGTTACAAAAAATAAATCAGTACACATCAGATTGCTTTAAAAAGGAAAGGCTAAGTCAGAGCTTCTGTGGACAGATTACTGTTGCTCCCAGAGGAGTAATATTTCATATTCAAAGAGACAGAGTAGGCAGCCCACTTAATGACTGGTTTTGAAGACTTGGTTTTTGTTATATCTGATAGTTCCTTAGACAGCAACAGTCCAGCATCTATGCTCTTACTTTGGGGTGGGGGGAAAAGATAGATGAATCTTAAAGAGAACTGCATGGAAGGATTTGTCTGAAACCCTAGAATATGCAGAACTGAAGAATACCACCTTCCTGTTGCAAATCATTGCAAGTTAAATAATGAAGCATCCTTTTGTAAAAGAAAAAAGCCCTTAACACCAGTCTCCTTCAGAGATCTTAATCTCAATTTGGTTTACTTCTCTAGTGCATAGTTCTTTATATGAACATTTTTCCCCAAGAAATTTTACAAAACAAAGTATTTGCTGGTTTCCAGAAATGTTACAAAGAACAGCTATAGAAATACAAATTCCAAAGTAGGAACTTTGTTGTGTTTCACTGTAACACATTAGTCAAAGCCATAACACATCTCCATAGAACACAGGAAGTATTACCTACTGATTTGTTATGTTGTTTACTAGCACTTTATACAAAGCAGACATCCTGAGCTGTAACTGGGACTGTTTATTTTATAGGCAATCTTTGGTACCGGCAAGGTATCACACCAAGCTACCCTCAAGGATCTACTTGGGATCATGTTTCAAATAATATCCGTAAAATGTCTGTAGGGCCCCTGGACCAGGTGTGTATTAAGCTTCCTTGTATCTTATTAGTTTATTAAAAATTACACTTAACATAGTTTTGTAATTAAATTAAATGTTCTTCAGAATTATTTTTGTTTAACTTAATTTATTCCACAAGGTAATTGTCTAAATGCTGGAATCCTGATAGCAAGACAAAGGTCATGCCAATGAAACAGTGATACAGCCAGCCCTTTGTGGTAAAAAAGCCTCATTAAATTTTTTCCTTTTTTTTTTTTTAATGAGGCTATTTTATATATTTAATCTCTTTCCTGCCAAGTCTTACTATCTGGCAATGTTTTAATTGTAACACGGTATCTAGTTATTTGTTTGGGTTGTTTAGTCTCGCTGACTAAATTAGAGCAGTTTTGGCCTATTCAAGATCAAGACTAATTTCTGAAAGCGGTCAAACAGACTTAAAACTTTCATGTCTGGGAAGAGCAGCATGGAGAACACATTTTACTGCCTCTCTCTGCTTTCTTGAGCTCTGGGTGATAGCTGACAAAGTACAAGGAAGTCATAGTTTGAGCTGTGGGACCGTCTGCCATCGGACTGGTGTTCAGCCAATGAAACCTAAAGGCCTCTCATGGGATTATGGTATTGGGGTAAGTGCTGGGAGTGTAATACTGTCTAGAAGTTATATATCCAAATAGCCATGGGCACGCTTAGAAAGTGACATTCTGCTCCAGCTGGCAAGCTTTCCAAAGCTTGGAAAGAAAATTGACCTTTGTTCTTCAGTTTTACGTTCCTCTTTTAAGTTAATATAATGGGTTATGCAGTTATAGCTGGGAAATCATTTATTTGCATTTGGTAAGTATTAATTTTAAATAGGTAATTTAAAAGTTATAATGGAAAAATTAGTAAAGTAAGTACCACTTTTAAAAAATTGATTCTGAGTCTGTACGTGATTGCTCCTCATCGGTGCTCCCCGTATTACCCTTAGTGTTTTGAGAAAGACTATTTCAAGGTTTTGGCCCCTTTTAAGTTGGTGGAAAACCTGCAGTGGCTGTATGAACGCCTGACCCTACTACTCTATATTCCCTGTAATAAAAATAATCCTCAAGCTTACTACCTATACACCTCCCTGTCAGGGAGGTATGTTGTGTTTTGCTTTGTTTTACAAGGAGCCTTTTTTCTGATTCAGCCCAGAGCAGGATTACTTTCCTCATGAAAAAATAGTATAAAACTAGTAGTGTACATAAAGCACCACATCACATACTGTAATCGCAGGGTGATGTTTCTCCTTTTCTATTTCTTTATCAATCTTTTCCAGGGTGGATGGGAGCACATTACAGTCAGAGGAAGTGCAACTGAAGCATCTAGGGTTGCTACGCATGACACTTCTGAGGAAAACCCTGCAGTATCAAAGGATTTAGAAGATGAGGAGAGTAAAGGGAAAACAGAACACTCTAAAAGCCCTCTGATGGTCAGTGAAAGTCAAGAACTGGACAGAAATGCTGCTAATTGTTAAGTTGTCGCCATTTACATTTTGCAAACAAGCAGTAGTCAGTATAATTTTTAAAGAAACTAAATGTCTATAGCCTGGAGAGAAAAACATGACCTTTTTGTGCTACTAATATATTTTACTGAACTGGAATTTGCAACTGGGGTATTTTAAATACTGATTTCTTCTACTACATCATGTGTAAAATGTGACTTAGTAGAGCTAATAGTTTTGTCAAAGCAGGCAAGCTTTTTAGCCACAATGTATTTCTGACCCTTTACCGTAGCTGCTACACGATACAAATGTGAATATCTTTGCAGGTGATCACTACATTTACTTTTTTTTAATGAATATTACAGTTCTCTTCTCTACATTTCTCTCATATTCACACACCTTGCAGACTATTCTTTAAATACGTATTTGAGCGGAGATGAAGATGTATCAATTTAAATTAATTACAGGCAGCTCCAGTGATCTACACTGCAGACATAACTGGTCCTGATTGTACAAGCATTTATACATGCACATAACTTTGCTCACGTGAGTCCTGCTTATATAAGCATGTATTTCGGTCATGCTGTTCTTGCTCCCATCAGTAAAATTAAATTCTGTACAACTCGGCATAGGGTGCAGTTACTAGTAAGAGCCCATATTTGCTGTCTTTGCTCACAATGAGCAATATCTTGGTCGAGAAGTGGAACCACTGCTTTCAGTGAGACTATGTAGAGAGTATGGTCCTATTCAGTCTGACTAAAGAGTGACAAAGTCTTATTCTAAATTGTCCGTCCAAATGGTAGTAAGTCATGTTTTGTCTCCATCTTAACTGGAACCGTGATAATTGAGGTATACAGATGCCTACCTAATGAGGTTGGAAGGCACCAGACACTTGAGGAGTTAGGCTGTGTTCTAGATCATTGCAAATTACGCTTTCATAGTATAAAAGACAAGAGAAGGTCTTAAATAAGATTCTGACTTCACAGTGGTAGGAATGCAAACCAACTTCACTGATAGCACTGGAGTTTGCCAACGTATACTAAAGTGGGCTCAGAATGAAGCTGTGCTCTTTGAATAAGTGATTGATTCATCCCTTCTTCCAACACAAAACCACTTTTTATTCTCAAAAAAGCTTTTTTTCTGGTCTTTCTTACCATAATTTGACTGTGGTGTGAAATTATTATTTGAAATCCAGTCCTTGAGAATTGCCGAAAAAGCCTTCTCTCCCAATAGCTTCAGGAAGGCACCACGTTTTTCTCCTGGCAGCAGTTTACAATCATTTTTCCTTTGTGTGTGTGACTATATAGGATATGAAGTTATTTTTATATGATGAGCAGTGTGGTGTGGTCTCAGTACTGTATTTGTAGAAGTCAAATTTATGTTTGCACGTATTTAAAGAATATATTTGGTATTTTAATGCCAAGGAAAGCACTGTTTCTAAGTCAAAATGTGAATGAAGAGTCAAGATGCTTTACTGTTTAAAAAAAACCTGTTGATCTTGCCAGTATGTGATTATAGATTTCTGGTTTATACATACATTGTGGGAGTACCATAAATAATGTGTTTCCATTAATTACCATAATAATAGGTTTTGCATAACTTGCACAGTATCTTGTCCAAATAAATAACTTTATCACACATATTTTTAGAGAATTATTAGGGTTGTATTTTCTCTGCATCGTATCAAAAATATTTTTTAATTGTCAGTGTTTACATATCCAAAAATCAAACTGATTTCATATAATAAGCTTTATAATGCACCTTTGCTTTTTTCCCTGCATTGCCAAGTTTCACTTACTTTACTGTAAAAAGCTGGGTTTAAGTGAAAAGATAAATTATGAGTACTAAATATTTGCCTTCTGGAACTATTATTTAGAAAAATTATTTAAAAATATAGTGTCGTTGTTATGGCTAGTTAAAGTGAGTTTAAATTGAAACAATTTTGAAAAATAAAAGTAATTTATCAGAAAAAACTACTTCTTATGAAATCCCTTTTGACACATTCTAGAAAGCAGCAGTTTGTAGCAAAATACCATTGTGGAACTAGCAGCTGTCATTCCATTAAAACACCTATGATGTCCTGTGCCTGAATATTCATCGGGGATGTCTGTGTTCGGAGGAGTAACCTTCACGTATGTCCTCTGCTACTGTATTTATAGCTAGATATTACATGACATTTGGGGCTTAATGTTTGAAATAATGCCTCTGTTTGCAGGAAGTCCTGTCAGAAATACACTGCTACAAGCATTTGAACTCCATATTTGTAACAGTAATTCAGTATAATTGGTTCTTAAAGTCATGTGCAGCTCTTCATCAGTAGCACTGTTAAAATACTGTTTTTCCAACTCATTGGCTGCCTTCCTCTGCCAAAGCAACCAAATAGCAATTCAAACAGGGCTATCCCACAAAAACATTTCAGGAATCAGATCTCCCTTATAATGCACTGGTCTAGCAGACTAATGACCTTTAAAGAATCCTACAAAAAATAACCATAATCTACAAGTGCCTAGTCATCGTTTACTCTATGACACACAGAACCACAGAATTTAGGCTGGAAGGGACCTCAGGAAGGCATCTAGTCCAACCCCCTGTGGGGCCAATAATACATTCAGGTTGCTCCAAGCCACGTCCAGTCCATCTCTGAACACCTCAAAGGACAGAGGTTCCACAACAACCAGCTGACACTAGTATTTGAGGCCACCACCACTGCTCCAAGCCCTCTCTGCAGCCCACACCTGGGCACCAGCGTCCTTCCCCTGGGGCAGAGGTCCCTGCTGCAACACGGTGCCAGGTATCCCGCCCTGCAGCGCCTTCACACCGGCTCCGAGCTGCCCTCAGCAGAGCTTTTGGGCCTCCCCCGCGGCCTGCCGCAACGTCCCGGCCCAAGCGACCCGTGAGTCCGTCCCCTCCCGCCCTCTCTCCTCAGAGGCCGGCCTACCCCAGCAGCAGCGGCCGGAGGGGCTGCCAACGCCCGCTCAGCCCGCCGCTCCCCCGCGCTCCTTCAGAAGCGGCACCGCCCGCCGGCTCCAGGCTGGAGCACGGCCCGGCCGAAGGCACCGGGGCCGCAGAGGGCGTGGGGCGGGCCAGGGTGGGAGAGGGTCCGGTGGGACCGTGAGC
>JAVJGG010000074.1:6318374-6332579 GCA_035590195.1 Aviceda cuculoides | reverse complement strand
CTCGGCTTTGGCCAGCGGTGGGGACGACTTGGAGCTGGGGAAGCTTCGAGCAGCTTCTCACAGGAGCCACCCCTGTGACCCCCTCCCCTGCTACCAAAATGCCACCACAAAAAACCCAAGCATAACCATTTAACCCAAATTTATTATCAGCTGAAAATTCATTGAGAGTAATTTCTTCTTCATTTTCTAGGTTGATGATTAAAGTATTAAGCCATCCTGGCCTCAGCAGCAGCTCCTGGGTTAATTTTCTTGTTAGGGGCCCACTGCTGGTTGTCAAGGCATTGATTTGAGCCTGGAGGTCCAGCCAGTTTTCATTCCGCCTGACGGTTTGTTCTTTCAGTCCATATCTCCTCAGCTTCCAGATTAAAATGCTATGGGAGAGTGTTAAAGACTTTCTTGGTCATGGTGTATTGCATCACGACTCTTCATCATCACAAACTTTTGTAATCAGTGTGGTCATGAATGATTTGTTACTGGCAAATGTGTATTGACTGTTTCTGATTATTTTCTTGTCCTAATGTGCTTTGAAAAGGATTAAAAAAAACCATGATTGGGATCTTCCAAGGACTGAGATTAACCAGACCATAGTTCCCCAAACACTTGTCCTTGCTCCTCTTAAAGAAGCCATCTTCAGCCAGCACGGACCCTTCCCCAGTTGCATGATATTTCACAGGTCATAATGGCCTTGCTCTTTCAGTATGCTCAGGTGAAAACCATTTGGCCCTATGAATCTGAACACACTTAACTTCTGTACATAGTTTCTAATCTAGTCAATCACACATGTTGATCCCGATATGGTTGTTTCTTACCTCAGTTTTCTGAGCTTCTCCCCTGTTATATTTTATATATATATATATGTATGCTCACATTATAAAGCTTTCTCACTTCTGGTTAAAACACTCTCTTTTTTCTTTCTTTCTTTTCTTTTTTTTTAAAGAGCTTTCTACCATTTAACAAGAAATTTCCAATTGCTGCTAAATTATTATGAGCCTTAAAAATAAGCCTTAAGCAAAAATTGTCATATGTGTCAAACACACATTTTGTTAACATTGCTGTTATCAGGCCAGAAGAGCACTTCACAATTGTAGCAGAGACTGTGAAGCTTTCAGAGCTTTCATTCAGTTAATAGAAGCCAAAAGTTTGCAGTGAAGAAAATACTGAGCAGGCAACTATCTTTGAAAGTATAACTGCTTGGCACAGAGAAGAAAGCACTATTTAAACAAGATTTTTAGACATTCACACACAAAAGAAAGCATATTACTGTTCTCTCACAATGGAAATTCTGTTCCTAGCAGTCACGTTTATATTAACTGAAGTTAGTGTGAAATTGCAAAATTTATTATTACAGTCTGGATGAACAGCCCACTCTCACAATTATCACAAGGAGACTACGTAAGAGATTCTGTCAATTCTTTGATGGGTTTGGATAATAAAAAGAAATAAGGGCCATGACTGGCTGAACAAAGTACCTCTTTGTCATCTTTTTTCTCCATAATGTTTGGGACACTGTATTTCTGAGAGTAACTGAGGGAGAGGAAGAAGTCAGACAGCACATATCCTGTGAAAAAGGAGATATCTCTGCTCAGATGTGAGATAAAGGCATTATGGAAAGTGTTCCAAAGATGCAATAAATGTGACATTCTTCAGTTTAAGGGAGATCATTTCTTTATAATTTAAGTCTCAGATGCCAATCCGGGGCAGGTGGGGGAGAAAGGGCAGGGGGGGGAGAGAGAGAAAGAATTTATGTTCCCCATTTTACTGTTTTTTTCACTGATATGCCATTTTCAGAAAAGAAGAACGTGCTCCTTAGACAAAAATCTAGGCACTAGCCGTCTATGTCCAAATTCCCAAGTCTAAACCCAAAATAGTTTTAACTTGTTACTATTTTAATTACATTATAGAAATCAAGCTTCCTTGCTGAAGGATGGAAGACTTATCCACATTGTCAGTTTCTTTGAATGTCTCCTCCTCCTCACTCAGTCAGACCTCTTTCCTCCATTCATGAAAAAAAACCACCCTGAAACAAAACAACAATTTATTAATCCATGGAATTTGGCTGGAGTCAGGGAGCCAAGAGAGCCTGTTCCATGTTTCTGAATCACAGACTGATATAGGATATTCAGAGTACATCACGTTTGTGTAATCGCTTCCTGTGTTTATGCTCTTGATACAGGATCTCAAGGGTCCTTCTCTATAGGACAACTGCCCTCTCATCCCTGAGGTTTTGAGGTGGATTAGTGTTACATTTCCTACACATCTCCTATACAGTTCCATTTAAATTCAGGGCTTAAACTTTCCTGGAAGTTTAATGACATCTTTCATTAGTCCTTTATTTTTGCTTCACCTCTTACTTGGCAATAAATGGCATAAATGTCAGTTCCATAGTAAAATGTAGAAATGTGATGTCAGCACATATTTCTTATGAGTCTCACTGCTTGAGAATTGTGGTCACAATTTATGCCACTGAGGGCATCAGTCTTTCAACTGAATCTTTGCAAATGGCAAACCTGTGTTATATATGATCTTCAACAGCTAGCTGATTATGAGGATGATGAGAGATGTGAAGTTTAGTTGACAGTAACACTTGAGTAACTTTGCAGGGACATCATTTATTAAAGATGTAGTTCAGCAACTCCCTGATTCTTCTTCTGTGCCCAAATTATATTTGATGGAACGTTTACAGGACCATCATGAAGATCGTTAGGGATAGTTAATTCTCTGGGATGCTACAGAACTAGCTTAGAGGCTTTAAAAAATAAAATAATTCCTCTTTCTGCTATGAATGAGAGCTGTTGTTCATTTTTCTGTGCGTGAAATGAAGGGGAACCCTCAGATGAAAACATATATCTTAAGAATCTGAGCAGAAAGCAAAAAGCCTTCCTTTGGTTCAGCCTTTCATCATCTTTCAGCCTATACAGGTAGTTTTAAATATTACAGTTTTGAATTTAAGCGGAAAAAAAAAAAAACAACCTTGAAAGGTTTTGGGCATTTTAATGATCACAGAATGCCATCAATTCTAGGTGCGTAACTGGAGGATTGCTAGATATATTAGATAACCTAATGTGCAGTGGAAAAAAAATATTTGCCTTTTTCTTAACCCTTAGGCTTCAGCTTCTTGGCTGAATATGATTTCTGAGTGTTTTGAGCCCAGAGAATCTAAACGAAAAGACAGTATAATACAAAAACCAAGTCACGGATGAAAAAATGTTATTATGCACGTAGCCACATTTGCAGTAGTGGACTTTTAAAGATATGCAATGATATGCATGTGGCGTTTTAGGTTAGACTCTCACCCTTTACACTGAAAAAGTATTGCTAAATAAACACTTCTTCCTAGAACATGATGGAAGTCACAGCACTACAGGTGACAGGTTGGATGAGATGTCCCAAGAGAGTACGTTTTAGTGTTAGAACAGTGGAATGAAAGAAACCTAGATCTTTGCGTGGATGGAATAGAAAGTCAGCAGAGGCTTGCGATAAAGCTAAAGCACATGTGCAAATACCTTCTTCAAGCTCACAGGTATGTGACTGTCTTATTAACAAACAAGGTACTGTCTTATACCTTTCCTGCTATTTTTTTAAATAAAGTTACGAAACATTAATTGTATCACCTCCAGCTCTAGGCTACAATATTTTGAAGACCTTAAAAGTGTTATGTGCAAAAAATACAACAAACTCCTCTGACAGTTGGGTGTGTAACTTCCTAGACTTTCTGAGAATCACAGCCTCAGGTTAAAGCACAGAAACCCCCCGGAAACCAGACGTCATTAAGCTCAAAACTGTAGCCAAAACTCTTAGTCCGTTAGTCCTAATGATTGCTCCATGTTTGAGTCCCTCATGGTATGAAGATGATTCTCCTATGTATTGTAGGAAAATTACTGTCCCTTGTCCTTTTGCCCTTTCAATAGCTAGCAAATGTGTGTTCGCTGACAGCAGCCATTTTCTTAACATCATATCTCTGAAAGTTGAAAACCTGAGTTGATAAATAGGATGTAGCCTTTTGCTAACTCTCTTTTCTTAACTGTTGCATTAGACGTGATTAATGAAGACTGCAGCCTATTGCTTCCTTTCTTCTAATAGCTAGAGCTAATAGCAATTTAATGCCTTTAGTATTTTGAATTGAAAAGCATACCACAAATAGAAAGACTTCAAGAAATAAGATGATTCCCCACTGCCTCTTAAGTAGAAGGAAAAATGTTCTGTTAGAGCTTAGAGCTCTGAAATTCTAGTCTAAGAAACAAGATCTCCTGTTCCATCTTATTAAGAATATTAAGACACACCCCTCCTCCAATTTCATACAATAGGTAAATGTGAAAGGAAAGAATAGTGCATAGAGGACTGCAGTCTCAGAGTTCTGTTCTGCACTGCTCAAGTAACTTTCACTGAAGGCACTAATTTTTATATTAGTTACTCTTAGACCATTATAAAAACTTTATGTTACTTTATGGTAAACCTTATGTAGTTCATCTGAAAAAAAAAAAAAGTCAAATGTAATTAAGGATACTTTTTATACCATATCCTTTTGCTTTCAGAAATTAATTACCCTTCTTGAAAGTCTTCATAGAAAAGGTATCATCACTGTTGTTTTACGTTTAGGGTGTTTGGCAGTTTCCTAGCATAGAGTGGAGAGTTCTTGGAAGAGATAGAAATGAAACCACTTTAAATTATGAAGTCATGTTCAGTGTAATGCTCTCCTCTGCAGTGCGAAGTTGAAAGAATTATTCGATTTGGATCAAATCAAACATTTGGATCAAAACTTGGAAACAAATCTAATTATTTGTTGGTTTATGCACTAACACTTTTTTTATTGGTCTAGGTTTTGTTTGAATTATAAATCTACCCCATTTCTACACTTTTTTAACTTGATAAACTGAAGTGGGAACTGAAGGCTGGGTCATTAGACTCAAGAATGTTGCTGTGAATATGTTTAGTTCAATGAATCTATTACTGTTTAGATTTATAGACATTTGTATATATTAGTATATAAGATCAGTATATATAAGTTCATCAGTCCTGCAACTCTTAAAACTAGAACAATCTGGAATTTTCTTGCAAATTGCTTACATACAAATCCCAGCAGACAAGCCTGACACATTTCTTCATTATATTAAACAAACAGCTATGTAAAATAATTAACTTAATGTGAAAACTTTATTAAATTGCATTTTAGAATTCAAGCTTCCTGTTTTATAGCATATTAAATGTGATCATGCTGAGGATGACAAATAATCAGGAAAAATTAGACAAACTCATCCACAGAAAGTAAAATTACTTCTCCTTCCAAGCTCGCAATCCTGGGTTTGTCAAGCAGCATTTTTTCCACAAGAATCGTATGAACAACAGTGTTAATATACTCAACAAATTATAAATGATACCAACAACATATTTGTATGCTATTACATTTCAATAAACTATGTGAACTCTCACTTTAAAGATGGAAAACATTACATACAGCTTGTGGCAATAGTTCATGGCCTGTTTTAAAAAGATGCTACTATGTTCATTCTAATCTTTCATTTATTTGAATGCCTAATTTATTTTTTCATTATTTTTGTATCATAGCTTTATAATAAAACTGTCACAGTGTTTGTGAAATTTACAATCAAATATATGCAAATAAGAGCAGATACTGCAAACTGCCTGAAAATTTTAAGGTTTACATTCACAGAGAAATTAATTCAGTGTAGCCAGCACAGATTTCACTCTCTGGTTTATTGTGCATATTTTTTTTCTGTGTAAGGGGGAAGCCTGTAATCTTTCTCAATTTAATTAACAGACCACAGAAAAATTTTTGATGGAGAGGCGTGTGTTACATATACACTCAAAGTATGGTTCTCTGTATGCATTTATGGTACTGTATCAGCCTCTGTAATTATTCAATTTTATTGGTATGTTTCTGCAGTCACAATATCATATGCATATCGATAATTTACAAATTATATAAAACATCATCTGTGTTTGCAGACTGTCAATGAGTTCCATTATAAGCAAAAAAAAAAAAAAAAAAAAAATTAAAGGATTGGGTTTTTCCTTAGAGAGAAGGGGATGCTGATCATTTTGCAAGAAGAAATTACCAGGAAGCCCCAAGGCACCTCCTCACTTTCCTCCTCTCCTCCCACACACTCAGGGACAGCAGGTGGTAGATCTTATTTTCCAGACTTTTGCCAGCTTCAGTGGACACTTTATCAGTCCCCAAACACCCAGACATACCCAGAAGTTCAAGGGGAAAGTCAAAGCAAGCCCCTTCAACACAGAGTGAAGCTCTTACAAGTCCTGGCTACCAGGCTGAAGTCTCTGTCCTTGCCTCGTTCATCATCAGCTGAGACCATAACTGTGAGCTTATAATTACTCTGCAGCTCGGGTTCAAGCAGTGACGATCTGTTATTCAATCCGTTGTCAGCTTTAGCTATCCTCGGATGTGAAAAGGGACAAGAGTGCTCTGCCGTTTGCACCACGGTCATCAGACCACGGTGGCAGCTGCCAACTGGTCTCTGGCAAAGGTATGGCTGACACGATCTCTACCTGATGGCCCTTCAGCACAACCCTGATGTCTCCGTGCCCAGATGCACAGGCAAGAGCATGGATGTCATAAACAGTCTGATGCAGCACCTCACTCTGTCACACTTCTTCTGTGCCACCACCTTTAGTTTTATTTCTAGGGTGTTTTGTTGTTGTTGTTACTTTCCATTTGGATGTACTGTGAAAAAAATATTTTAAATATCATTTCTCTTTTCTAAGCATTCATGCAGATAGTTATAGCTATATTAATAATATATAATATTAACATAGTGTATTAAGGACATGGGGATAAAGCTTTGTTGAAACCAGAGCTGATAAAAATTTCTTGGTGTCTTAATGGAAAAAAAAAAAAAAAATTAAAAAAAATCACTAAAACATTCCTTAGATCTGGGTAAGTTTCTTTCATATCTTTCTTTCCATACTATCTCTTCTTGTAAGACAGACTGCAAGCAGACATGGTGTCAATACACAGTTAAGAAAGGAAGACATGTGAAGGTTTTCTAGCTGTCCAGCTTTGAATATCAGTACAAGAAAGGAAGTTAGCTATTAGTGCAGTGTACTAGACAAAGCAGATTCCTCTTCTACTATCTGACTCTCACTAGGTTAGCTTTCACACTTCTAAAATCATAACTTAGACTTCAAGTCTTTCCTTAATTTCTTGAACACTTTATTCTTTTATCAGCAGTGATGAATTTGGCAGATGCAGCAGTGATGGATTTGGCAGATGAGTATGTAGTAAAAGCTTTGGTGTTAGCATAGGGTGACCCATTATTTTATTGATTAGTACTGGAAATATCCTGAGGAATTCAGTGCTTCAATACCATTTAAAAACTTCTAACTACCTTCTCTATAGTTCAGACTGTTGTCATCACAGCCATACTTTTACTAGCTTTGGGTCGCCAGTTTACAAGTTTGAGACCTTATTTTCAATGTATCTAAGCATGCAGGACTTTTTTTTTTTTTTTAAAGAGTAAATATTGGTATTGTAGCAGTGGCAAAAAGCAAAATGTATAAAATTTAAGTGCAATTTTTCTCTCTCAAATGAGAAAATATCTTTTTTTTTAACTGGGCTTGGACAGAGCATATGTACCCCAGAAGCACAGGCAGAAAATTAGAGCAGGCTGGCAGAAGAAAAGAGTCATATTGCTATAATGCTGAATGTTATGAGAATTACCTGCCAAGGGTTGTCATAGATTTTACTGAGCTGCATTTTTCAAAGTCAAGACTGACTATTACCAGAAGATGTGCTGCAGTTCAAACAAAATATTTCAGACATCTATAATATAGCCTAGGTAACAGATTGAACAAGATATTCCTAATTCTCTGTCCCAGCCCTGAAAGTTCTGTATAAGAGCTAAATGGCCTTATGAACTGAGATAAGATCATCTCAGTGTGCATCTGGGATGCACAAGCTTGAGAGGGACACAGAGGAAAATATATTAAGGACTCTACTGCTTTAAGATCTGTAAATGTAATGCTGTTTGAGACATTTTTTGTAGCTAAGAAATAGTTTTTGCTTGTTATCCTTCTATTAAGGTTTTTTAATTTTTTACTTCACCAAAATGACTCCTGAAGAAGTTGACTAGAAAACCAGAGATTGAATAGCTAGTTGGATCCTGAGTGCCTTTCCAAAAAGATTATGAATTGGGATGGAGTAAAATGTATAGGTACAACAGGGGCAATGTTTGCACAGAATTTATGGTGAATTCAACAAGCTTTTTAGACTTAAAACTCCCCATTAGTATTATAAATTACAAAACCTTTGTCATAACATCTCTATAGACACAGTGATATAGTTTGATTACTTATTCAACCATGTTCCAAATTTTTAAAAATGTTAGTCAGAAAAAAAATAGATGGTAGCCATTTTAACGCATGCACTGAACAGAAAGCAAAATCCTGCACCTTTTTGAGTTAAAGGAAATATGGTTCTCCTACATGACGTAACTTGTCTGTTAGTTGTCTCTGTTTGGAAACCTCATTATTCAGTTTGGAACCTATTACATGTGACCATCATAAATGCTTTCAGTTAAAACCAGAAGAAAAATGCCCTTTAATGGTAACAGATTTCTTTGAGCAGAGTTTGGATCCTTCAACATTTCTGATATGGAATTCATTTTTTTATTTTTCTGTAGCAAATTGATAACTAGAGGTACACATTATTGTTAAAAACATGTTTGCATTTTAAAATAAAATAATATTTTCTAGGAGAACAGCAAAAAATTTTGCATTGCTGATTCAAGTGACGCACATAGGTGCACAAAGATATGTAATGGCAATTACAGTGGAACACAATATATTATTCAGGCTATAGTGACAACACACTATAAAATTTTGTTTTAAAGTTACAAATGTTCTATGTACTCTTCATTACTTCATTACTTCTGGACAAAAGTTTTATGCGTAAAGAATTTAAAGATACCATTTACACTGATGGTTTCATTTATTTTATATTTTACATAGAGGAAATGTGCCAGTTCATTTTAAATTCTTCAGTCTTACCACAGATTTTAGTGGTGCTTCACACCACTCCATAAAGCAATGCAGTCGTTTCACTGTGGTTCACTAGATCAACCTATCAATACTATAGTAGCTGCAAAAAAAATAGAATTATTATAGAGACCAATTTATACAAAAGACATTTTAAATAGTTCTGTGCCGCCACTATGTGAACTAAGCAGCAGTCAATCTTTTTGATATGCACTGCTGGCAGTTAAAAAAAGAAATGAAAATGAATGAATTGGGTCAACAGCAGCAGGGATTGCAGTGGAGAAGGGGAGCAGAGAATCTTCTGTGTACATACACATTTCCATGGCAGGTTCCAGCTGCAATCATCTTATGTCAAGAATTGAAGTTTGTTTGAGTTTTTTTGAAATTTTGTGATGGTTTCCAAAATTGCTTTTCTTCCTCATTTCAATTTAAATTCCAGTTTCAGGTTATTGCAACATAAGTGTCTGAATTTTGCTGTAAGTTTACATTGATGTAAAAGTAATCTTTACATAATCATACGCAGGATATTAATATTACAACATAGATATGAGTGACATCTATGATATTAAAATAAATGCATGTTTGAGAGCCACTTAGCTTTATCAGTATTTTAACTATGCTTAACATTTTCTCAGAACAAGTAAGAGAAAATAAAGGGAGTTTCTGAGCACTTGAGTGAAGCCTGAAATAGCTTTATCCCATAGGGTACTTTTAATTTTTAGGACAATATTAATAGCACTATATTAATACTAATATGACTATACTAATTTCTCTAGGGTACAGTGGAGGCTTATGCTTCACTTTACAACAAAAGCTTTAGTTTATAGTTCAGATTAAAACAAATTCCCTAGCTATGTATATTGCAAACAGCCAAATTCTCCCAGTAAATAGCATTTTACTCCAAAATAGTTCTATTGACCCAGGATGACCAAGAACCGATGTATTATTCAGCATGTTTGAGTGATGTAGGACTCAACCCTTAGCTGCAGAAGAACATGAAAAGAATTTCCTCATTTAAGATATTTAACACTGAGGGTAAAGTTGAGAAGAGAATTTTTACTTGCTAATTGCCCATTTTTCTTGTAGTAAATAGATCATTCCTCATTTGGCTTTCAGTAGCATTAACAATTCTTCTAACCTCAGTTATACTCCACTTTAGTCAATTATTATACAAGCTAAATTACCTTGTTATCCTGCTGGTATTGCAGGTGTGCACAATATAGTGTATACTGCTGTTTGTAAGGAGGTTGGGACCTTAATTTCTGTTTGCTTTTAAAACTGCTCACCTGTAATCATAATTCTTGCTCTTTCCCAGATATTACTTTTTTTTTGTTGGTTGTTTGTTTGTTTAGGTTTGGTTTGGGTTTTTTTTTTGTTTGTTTTCTTTTTTTTAAGGTGGTTTGAAAACTAAAGATGCTTTGAAAACAACTTTTGGAAGTGCCATGAATTTGATGAAATGTATTTGTGTTTGAGATTTATACTGTGAGTGTGTGTATGTGGTTTCTCTGATTTTTATTCATGTTAACAACTGTGCATGTTAAACTTAACCTGATATTTTATGATCCTTTTTTAATTTATATTTTTTAATCCATAAATTTTACTATCTTTATTAAATTATCCTGACAAATTTTCACCTTCCTAATCATCCTATTACTAACTATCCTTTTTCTAAGCATCAGCTTTCTTCAAAATACTCTACAATGAATGCAATAGAATCATTATTTACTAGATTGCCAGTTGTTGGTGAGATGAATTGCATGTTGTATTTTTTATTTTGGATGTTGGGTTCTAAAAAGTGGTAGAGGTTCATTCATAATATCAAAGGTAAATTTTTATGTCTAACAAACAAGGTAATATTAGTGAGGTAAGATGAAAATAGAAACTATAAAGTGCATATACAGAAAGACATGTGAGAGAAGGGTATGATTACTTGAGCCTTGACAGGGAGAGACAAGAACATAAAAGTTGATAAAACACAGGATTAAAGAGGGTTTAGAAACTATCCACAGTTACAAGAGATGCTGAAGATTTCAGCAATGATTATTCAGTATTTGCATTCCGGGATGTCAGAAGGGAGAAAAAGGTAGAACAAGAAATTCAGTGGGTATAGTGAGTTGGGGTGTACAAATGCAAAAGAGTTAAAGATATCAACATTGCATAAATAGAAAAATAATTCATAAATTGTTAGGATGTTAATACAATTAAAAGTCTTAATAACTTTGGCAAACATGGTTTTGATGCATAATAGTTTTGCAAGGGATTCTTATTTCTCTACAAGGAACAAAATATTATAATACTCAGTGTGGGATGCATAGTGACTTTTATATTTCATATTTCCAAGGCATAATTTTCATTTGGATGAATCATGCTGTCAGATTTTTGTGTTGATGCCCTTGTTTCACACAACTTGGGAATTGCTACTCATCAATCTGGCCAGACAGTTAAGGAAATATTTCTAGTACAGTCAACACCTAGAAGAGACGAGCATAGGCAACTCACAGGGTGAGCAAATAAACAAAAGTGTGATTAAGTGAGATTTATGAGGATCTTATGTGTCACTGAAGAGGACTCCAAGATCTGGTGTTTCTTTGCTCAAGGTGCATGTCTTTCATGATATTAGGTGAGGGCTTTATTCCCCGTTGTTTTCTTCCTTCTGCTTCCCTGCCTCATCATTCATTCTGTATAAATCCAAAATTAATTTATTTTGTCCAGTCACAATAATGACAGACAGTTGATTCCCATTTTGTCACTTATTTTATTTTTTTTCACTCTTTAGAACTTCTCAAATTGTCATGACATTAGATTATCACTAGGTTAGGCTCAGAACAAGCAAAACCATCTTTGTTCCCAGGTCAGCTTTTCATCAGTTCCTTGCTCACTAATTTTTTTGTTCAAGTGGTCATTATTCAAGTGGCTTCTGATATTATCTACGTAAAAATGCCTCTCACTGATTCTGTAAAGTGTGTTTCTAAATCATGTGCTGCAAAATATCTAGTAATCTCCACCTACATAGTTATGTCTAGAAAAAGCAAATAGAGAACAAACATTCCAGATGCAGAGAACTGTCAGCTGTAAACAGAGACAAAAGAGAAAGACACCTCAATAATATATTACTGGAAATAATCGGTTCAAGATTTTCACAGAGGAGACAATCTAACATTGACAGAGAAGAATGAAGTCTCAATAGCTAACATCTCACTGATTCTTTTTAACGATATCATTTTAGGCCAACAAAACTCCTTATTCTACATCCCTTAGACACTTTTCTAGCCTGTGTGCATAAGCCAGCTGGTATTTATACTATCTTTCTCTTTGAAATCAGCTACTAATTGCAGCAACCGTGTTTATAAAAAGGATTAGGTATTTCATTGCACTCAACTGGTTTTCACATTGAATTCAATTTAGGCCTTCAGACACATGGAGTTTACTGATGACTTCACTATAAGTTGAGCATCTTTACAAAGCCAAACTCAAATCCAACAGGTTTATACAAATGTAAGCAAGTTTATACACATACATATGCTTAGACATATTTCTATTTCTTTTTCAGGGAAACCTTTTCTAAGCTCTTCAAAAAAGGATTATATTAACACAGAGGAAAAGAGTTATTATTAAAAAAAGCAGCAAATCAAAATCACATTTGACTACTCAAATTCATTGTGACAGACACGTATTAAGTAGTACTAAAAAAAACCCCAAACAAAATAAAACAAGACACCTTCTTCAAATTAACAAATAAACAAACAAACAAACCCCCCCAAAAGCTAGGCAATTTAGTTGCACCTGAAATTTCTTCAATCTTATTCTGGTGGCAGTCCTGGGACAATTAGTAGAAAACGTGTTAAGGAACCAAGGCATAGTATATTTGTATTAATTAAATAACTACAGTTTGTTCTAGATCAGCACATGCAGGTTATGAAAGAGCTAAAGCCCTGATGAACATGACACAGTTATACCATGCTGATAATATCCGGTTGATGAATTCTGCTAAATTGTTGTCTTTACGACTACCGTTTTAGTTAATTTAAAAGCATGCAAGTGAATTGGAATTCATTTTAACATGATAAAGGCAACAGATGTGCTCAGAAAACCAAAGGGCTCGTTTACAGTCTGTTAGGTTCTGGGATTGCTGGCAACTGGCAAGGATTTTAGGTTGGGTTTTTTTTAATTATGGGAAATGGCAGCTTAGCTGACAAAGATGACAATGAGCTTATTGTTATCAAGTGGATTTGCAGCACAACAAGAAAAATTGATACATACATCAGTGCAATCTGAAAATATTTTTCACAGTTAGAAATGTTGAGGTTATTTGGTTGTCCCAACTAAACTATGTCCTTAGAGACATCATAAACTAGCCATGGAAATCATCATGTGAAAACCTTCAATGTTTTTTGACAGTAGTGTGTAGGTGACAAATAAGGAAAGGACAGAGGAGGAAAGGAGCTGTAACTCTTTTAAGTGCTCTGTCAAGCTGGTAGGCAGCTGAATGTCTGAATGCAGTTATAAAAGCATGACTTTGCACAAAGTTTTTTGTAAACACACAGAGAGGGCTAGTTTGCTGCTTCCCCCACCTCCTCCCTTTACCTTTTATTAATATATAATTTCTTCTTTTTCACAGGACCTTTTGTACAAATTGAGTCATAATTTCTTTTTCCTTTTTTTCTCTCTTTGATGACAGTTATTTAGGTGTCAAGAAGTCATAACATCTTTGTATCTTCTGATAGTTTTAACAAACACTTCTCTACAAAATCCCTGTAAAATTCTTTCTACATTCTTTTTTATATTAACTCACAAAATTGTGTCATAAGACACTGACATGGTTTAACCCCAGCCAGCAACTAAGCACCACGCAGCTGCTCACTCACTCCCCCCTAACCAATGGGTGGGGAGAGAGAATCAGGATTAAAAAAAGTAAAACTTGTGGGTTGAGATAAGAACAGTTTAAATAGAACAGAAAGGAAGAAACTAGTAATGATAATAGTAATAATAATAAAATGACAATAATAACAAAAGGATTGGAATATACAAAACAAGTGATGCACAATGCAATTACTCACCACTCGCCAACCAATGTCCAGCTAGTCCCCAAGCAGTGATCCCCACAGCCCCGCTCCCCCCAGTTTATATACTGGACATGACATCCCATGGTATGGAATACCCCGTTGGCCAGTTTGGGTCAGCTGCCCTGGCTGTGTC
>JAVJGG010000074.1:6298962-6318274 GCA_035590195.1 Aviceda cuculoides | reverse complement strand
TGTTCTATTAAACTGTTCTTATCTCAACCCACGAGTTTTACTTCTTTTCCTGACTTCCTCCCCCATCCCACTGGGGGTGTGTGGGGGGAAGTGAGTGAGTGGCTGCGTGGTGCTTAGTCGCTGGCTGGGGTTAAACCACGACATCTGGTCAAATATTTTCCTGAGCTGAGACATAAAAAGACTTTGTTAAGAAGATCATTTCTGGATTAGCATGAGACAGCCAGCCACAGAAGACAGTACCATGCAGGGGGAAATATTCCTTCCAAATCCTTTTATCTTTACATGTATAAGTGGCTCTGTGTTTTCAAATATGACAAAGTAATTAAATAACAACAGGTCATATTAATGATAATAAAGTTCCATGGGGGAAAGAGTATCATTTGTGTCAATAGCCACGAATTTGGAATAAGTGACTTCAGTTCTCTCCTTGGACACAGTTTTCCATATGTCATTAGTCAAGTCACCCACGATGACATTTCATAAGTACCTGGGCAACCTAGGCCTAGCAATCCATTTTCAGAAGCCATGTAGATAATCAAAATGAATTTTCAAAAGGGAACAAGCTCTTTTTCACAATGGTACTCTGTGGACTATAGAGTAGCTGTAGCTAAAACTCACATTACTAGCTGACTGACAACCCCACCCCCCCAACCAACAACAGTAAAACCCAAGGAGCTTAGATGTCATCTTGAAAATGGGCTTTGGAATCCTTTGTCACGTAATGCTGCCTGATTACTTTTTCTTCATCTAAATTTCTGAATGTCCATTATCACCACATTTACAGAGAGAGAACAATATCCCACAAATCTGTTAGGTTATATTCATTAGTTACTGTGAGGTTATCACAAATTTTGATAAGAAATATTTCAAACAGATAAATATGCAGTGACTACATTTCTTTCTTTTATGTTTGGCTAGCATTAAAAGAAAAATTCACCCATTTGCCTTGGAAACTTGTACTCCTAGGAGGATGCCACTTCTTGAAAGACGAGTGGTTATGCCTCAGGAAAGCAATGTCTCCTAAGGACTCACATTAAGCATGTTTTGTCAGTCTGTTTTGTGTATAAGAATGTAGATTCCAACCAAATACAACAAACTAAACAGTAGATGATTACTCTGTTTTTCCAGTGTATTGTTACAAAAGTGGTATTCATACTCAGATTTAAAGCACTTAAGTTTCTTCCTGCTGAAGCTGTGCTCCAGCAACTGCTTCTTAACCACCCCCTTGCAGTACTCTCCTCTGCTTTATAGCATGCTACCCAAATAAGTGGTATTTTGAAAGGACATTGTTCAGAACAGCACACCTGTATTGCATCCTGTCCCCAGTTTCATAAATGTGTTGTAATTCAAATAATCTAACCAGAAAATCTGATGGCTCACTGGTCTTGGTATAATTTACACCTTTTTGATAAGAACAACGCTTTTACTTTAATGTATTGTTTTCACTGGAGATCAAACCTTTTTCTCTAAATGTAACTTCCTCCACAGTACAGTTACACATTTTTTTCCATGTTTCAATCTCAGTTTACAGTCCTGAAATTAGTGTTTTTAAATATATTGCCAATGCCAGGTATTAGGATATTACTGAGCCAAAGTTTTTATTTGCATTAAGAAGATATTGTGCATGATCTCTAGCAAAAGGTAGATATCTCATCTCTAGCCACTAGATCTGGTTTCTTGTATACCCTTTAACATATAGACATATATGTTAAAGAAAAATGTACTAGCAGTTCCACAGAGGGGGAAATCTAATTTCACTTACAAATTCAGTTCCGTGGGAGTGGGTAGATTTAGACAGTACATATAACTTGAGAAGTGTGTAGGTCTGGGGAGGAGTTTTCTTCAGCAACCACATATTAGATTTTCTACTCTAACTATTGTGTGTTTCCATATCTCAAAGAAAAAAAAAAGGGGGGGGGGAGGAAGCTTATTATTATCATGTAACTGGTAACATAATGAAAATGTTCTTCATTTATCTTTACAGCACAGGAATGTGAACTAATATGCTGTGTTTTTCTGGACTTAGCTATCACTCTCTGGGTGTGTCTGTTACGATGAATAGTAAGAAGATTTTATCCCCAGACCTGACATTTGTCCATATGTCCTGGTTTTGGCTGGGATAGAGTTAATTGTCTTCCAAGTAGCTGGTATAGAGCTGTGTTTTGGGTTCAGTAGGAGAAGAATGTTGATAACACCCTGATGTTTTCAGTTGTTGCTCAGTAGTGTTTAGTCTAAGTCAAGGACTTTTCAGCTTCTCAAGCCCAGCTGGTGAGAAAGCTGGAGGGGCACAAGAAGCTGGCACAGGACACAGCCAGGGCTGCTGACCCAAACTGGCCAACGGGGTATTCCATATCCTGTGACATCATGTCTAGTATATAAACTGGGGAGAGTGGGGCTGGAGGGATCGCTGCTCGGGGACTAACTGAACATTGGTCGGCGAGTGGTGAGCAATTGCATTGTGCATCACTTGTTTCGTATATTCCAGTCCTTTTATTATTACTCTTTTTATTTTATCAGTGTTATCATTATCATTATTAGTTTCTTCCTTTTTGTTCTATTAAATTGTTTTTATCTCAACCCACAAGTTTTACTTTTTTTATCCTGATTCTCTCTCCCAACCCACTGGTTGCGGGGGAGTGAGTGAGTGGCTGCGTGGTGCTTAGTTGCTGGCTGGGTATAAACCATGACACCATATTTACTTTATGACTTAAGGGTCTCTATGTGTCTATGTAACAACTCTATTTTTTTTCTTTTTTGATCACTGAGCAGTACCCTTCATTGTTTCTCCACTTTTCTACAAATATGCAGTGGCACTGATATAACAAGAAGCTTTGTTTAATTATTACCAGGACTTGCCAAGAAATATATATTGTTAGTTGTTCCTTTCTTAACCTTTTATTGTGCAAGTTTCTGGAGTTTTTACCTCTTAACATAAATCTTCTTGTTCTTGTTGGCTGTTAAATACTCATAATGGCAATCCATTTCTTCTAATATTCGTTGCAAAGTTTCACGATTTTAGGCATTTCAAACACAGGTTTGGTTTTGTTATTGTTTTGATCCTTCTGCCAAGCATCTACATTTAACATTACCTTTCCCTTGTAGGTGCATAAGGTAATCTATTAGCACATGTTGTCCAACCTAGCAGAGTATGGTGTCATAGTGTGAGCTAGGCTTTCCTTTTATTCTCTCTGATGTATATGTAGTTTACTTCTGTATTTGTTACTTGTGAGATACTAATATCAACATCAATATCAATATAAATATTGATCAAAATAATGCATTTTTCTTTACCATTGTATGTCTCATGACTATCCTTTTCCTTGTACTCTCTTGCAAGAAAAAATTACTGGAGCAGTACTGATGAATTCATATTTAAAAATAATTCACTCTTGGCACTTAGAATCATAGAATAGTTTGGGTTGGAAAGAAACTTTTGAGCTCAACTAGTCCACCCTCCCTGCAATGAGCAGGGACATCTTCAACCAGACCAGGTTACTCAGAGCCCAGTCCAGCCTGACCTTGAATGTTTCCAGGGATGAGACATCTACCACCTCTCTGGGCAACCTGTTCCAGTGTTTCACCACCCTTACCATCAAAAATTTCTTCCATATATCGAGTCTGAATCTACTCTCTTCTAGTTTAAAACCATTACACCCTGTCCTATTGCTACAAGCCCTGCTAAAAAGTCCCTCCCCATCTTTATTATAAGCCCCCTTCAAGTACTGAAAGTCATCAACAAGGTCTCCCTGGAGCCTTCTCTTCTCCAGGCTGAACAACCCCAACTCTCTCAGCCTGTCCTCATAGGAGAGGTGCCACAGCCCTCTGACCATTCTTTTGGCCCTCCTCTGGACTCACTCCAACAGGTCCATGTCCTTCTTACGTTGGGGACTCCAGAGCTGGATGCAGTACTGCAGGTGGGGTCTCACCAGAGCAGAGTAGAGGGGCAGAATCACCTCCCTTGACCTGCTGGGCAAACCTCTTTCAATGCAGGTCAGGATACAGTTGGCTTTCTGGGCTGCAAGTGCATATTGCTGGGTCATGTCCAGCTTTTTGCCCATCAATAACCTCAAGTCCTTCTCAGCGGGGCTGCTTTCAATCCCTTCATGTCCTAGCCTGTACTGATACCCCCAATGCATGTACAGGACCTTGCACTTGGCCTTGTTGAACCTCATGAGGTTCACATGGCCCTACTTCTTGAGCTTGTCCAGGTCCCTCTAGATGGCATCCCATATCTCAGGCCTGCCAGCCTCACCACTCAGCTTGGTGTCATCTGTAGACTTGCTGAGGATGCACTTAATCCCAATCTCTGTGTCACTGATGAAGTTATTAAACAGTACTGGTCTCAGTACAGAACCCTGAGGGATGCCACTCATAAATGATCTCCATCCAGACATTGAGCCATTGACCACTACTCTGGACATTACCATCCAAGCAATTCCTCATCCACTGAATAGTCCATGCATCAAATCTATATCTCTCCAATTTAGGGAGAAGGATGTTGGAGACAGTGTCAAAGGCCTTACAGAAGTCCAGGTATATGACATCTGTAGCTCTTCCCTTGTCCACTGATGTAGTCATTCCATTGTAGACCACTAGGTTGCACAAGACTTGCCCTTGGTGAAGGCATGCTGGGTCTCTTGAATCACCTTGCTGTCCTCCATGTGCTTTAGGATAGCTTCTGGGAGGATCCATTCCATAATCTACCCAGGCATAGAGGCGAGGCTGACAGGCTGGTAGTTCCCAGGGTCCTCCTTTCTACCGTTTTTAAAAATGGGTGCAATGTTCCCCCTTTTCCCATCACTGGGGACTTCACCTGACTGCTGTGACTTTTCAAATATCATGGAGAGTAGCTTGGCAACTACATCAGCCTATTCCCTCAGGACCCTGGGATGCATCTTGTCAGGTCTCATAGACTTGCCTGTATTCAGGTTCCTCAGATGCCCTCAAACCTGATCTTCTCTTACAATGGGAGGGATTTTGCTCCCCCAGTCCCTGCCTTGAGGTCTATCCACTTGAGAGGTGTAGATAGACCTGGCCAGAAAAAAAAAAAAAAAAAAAAAGTTTTCCAAATATTAACAGGACAAAATTTGGGGAGCACCTCAACCCATTTGGAGAGTCTGAAATTTGCTGTGTTCCAGAATCTTCCATCCAGCCAGTTTGGTGCCCCTAGGAAAAAAAGATTTAAATATTTAAATTATTTCCACAGCCCAGGTGCCTACACTGTGATTCAAATACTTTATCTGAGACCACAGCCCAGGAAAGGGGCTGTTGTAGTGCTCACCTTCTGCAAGAAGGGTTAGAGCACTTTTCCAACACCTTCTACTGGAAACCTGTGTGTGAACCTTTTGATCCCAAGGTTTGAAATCAGCATTGGGCTGCTATACAATCGTGAATATAAGAGTCTTTGTGTGTGATTGGGAATGTGTGTTTAAGTATGGTGTAGCCTTATATTTCAGATTTTTGTAAGGAAGTGGAGCAAGGACACGTGGTGCACAGTTATTTTGCAGTTCTTGTATGTTGCAAAAGATGATTAGTCTATTTTTCTTTTTATTAAAAAAAAATCCTGAAAGAAAAGTGATAACAAGGTAATTTCTTTCTAACATATGGAAGAATAACACACAAAAAATACTATGATTAACTTGATCACAGTTCATTTCAGCCTAAGACACCAAGAGTGTTACTTCCGTCTTCATTTTGGCAAGAAACCAGCGTGCTGGTACACTGACAAGGGAGACACATACATCGGATATAGACAACTATACAAGTAGTGCTGCCAAGGAAATTCCATTAACAAAGAATTATCCAGGTGACTAAGAATGTCAGCCAGATGAAGATGGTGACAGAGATTAAGCAATTCTCCCAGAGAAATTGTAGCAAATTATATTATTTATACGCTACTTATATTAAGGTAGGAAGATGAAATAATTTAAGTCATTAATAGAAAAAATCAAAGGAAAGACACCAAGATGGACTTTTTTTAGTCCAACTCTCAGTCAGTTTCCTGATAAATAATTTAATTTTAGGTTGGTTTTTTTTGTTTTAGTCAGAAAAATCTAGAACAAAGGAAGGAGTTAAACAAGAAAATCACACTGTCTTCAGTAAAGAACATTTCCTCTCATACTTCTAGGGAGTTTTATTCAATGTTTGATTTGACTATAGTAGAGAGAAGGAAATGCTTCCATGGGAGATTGCTGTCTGAAAATCCTATCAGTGAGATCTTCTGTTTTCCTTTTATTCATCTATTTTGTCACTCCTGGAGAGAGGATTCAGGGGTAGATGGAAAAGCATTCTCATCTGATGTTGTTCCTAGAGACCTGGGTTTGGACACTGTCAGTGGAGGCTTGCTACGTGATCTTTTGGTAAGAATAAACTGATCCAAAGAAAATATTCTACAGGCACTCTAAAGTGCTTTGCTGGGGTATAGATATTTGGAAATATTTTTCCGAAAGAGTGCTTGCCCTGGCAGAGCAACCCTGAAATGACAGAGACTCCACTTTCCATTAACAGACATTAGAGACACAGAGTACTGAACTGTGGTTTTAAGCCCTGAGTCTCACAGGACCAAACCTGAAAGTCTCAACAGGATGCCTGGTCTGATTTAGCGAATACTGACTAGAGCTGGAGGGGGAGGAAAAAATCAAAGGAATAAAAAGTGACATTACCTTTCTGAAGCAGGAAGATAGTATTTGTGAGTGTTATTTTTGGTATTAATTACGTCTTACTGACCAAAACCATTCTTTCTTTATATCTTGATCTTATAAAATCACTGCACATGTATGAGGCATTAATTTTCACTCACCGGTCTTCTCAGATGACATTCTCCATCCTCAGCACATAGCCGTCTACAGAGTTAAGAATGATTCTTATAAGATCCACCTCATCCAGTGCCTTCTTGTAGGATTTCTTACCACCCTCATTCTTTTTATGTTTCTCCATTTTCCATTGACTCAAGCAGGCTTGAGGTCATGAACTTGGCAAAGTTTGAAGCAGTTTGTTTTAAAGTAAGTTTACCTAAAGCCTGCCTTCTTTCAATTGGTAAGATCTTTGCAGATATTAGTAGGGGACAAAAGCTCTCTGTGAAGCTGAAGTAATTTTATGTGTGATTTGCATTAAAGTCACCATTTATTGGAAAGCTAAATCTGTGCTTACTTGTCACTGACCCTCACCTTTTAGGGATGTATTCCTTTTGAATGCTTAAAAAAAAAAGGTTATTTAAACTGCTGAATGATAAAGCAACCTAGAAACAAACGTGTGTGTGTGTGTGTTTATATGTGCATAACCTATATTTAAAAACTTGATATACAGTTAAAGAGGCATTTATAATTCTATATCTTCATTGACATGTTAAAAATCTATTCTGACATTGCTTTGACTTTAAAATTTCATGACAGGCAAATGAATATCAAAGTATAAGATTAGATTTGTGCACCTTTCCCTATGTTTTACAAGCACCTGACTATTTTGGGCACTCCTGCAATCTACATTGTGAGGCAGAAAGAACTTTCGAAAGGTTAAAAATTAGCAAACAACTAAGGAAAGGAATTGGGAGGGAAAAGACAGTCTAACTCATAATTTGTTGTTGTAACCAAGAATCCTGGAGAGGCTGTTCCAACAGTATCTAATACTGAATGACAACAATACATTTAAGGAGCATGGCACCAAAAAAAAAAAAAAAAAAAAGAAAAAAAAACTAAAAAAAAAAAAAAGAAAGACACTAGAGAGGATGCTTTATTTGCCTTTCTTTGGACTTTGTATAACAGTGCTGGTGCCACAAGAAGTCATGGAAGTCTGAGTCCCACAGAAACATGGAGAAAAATTATCAGTAAAACTCAGGAAGAAATGCTGGGGCCCTCCTCAAACAGACAGCGTCTTTAATGGAAGGAAGTGCAGTATATTTTGACACAGCAGTTTGAACAAATTCCTCCCTTTGTGACAATCCATGTTTTTATAGATACTATGAATAGATAAATTAACCCTGAATTTTTGAACAATTAAAGATTTTCTGTTCTTTCAACTAAAAGAAAATGAGAAGCAAACCAGGATGTGTCCTTTGTGTAAAGAAGTCTAAAAATTATAGCAAACTTCAGGACTCTTGTAGACAAGGGAAAGGCAGAAGATATAAAGATAAACCAGGAATAGTGGTGACAGGTGTACTATTCCCCATTGCTATTTCTTCAACAACAAAGTAGGGCATTATTTAATCTTAACCACCCCAGATGACTTCCTCCTCAATAAAATCCTGACTGTATTAATTTCTTGTGCTGTAAGTTGAGTTTACAAAGTCAAAAATACTAAATAGGCATAGTTCATATATATGTGTTCGATTCATCTGAGCTATCACATCCTGCTATCTTCCTAGCTAGTAAAAAGAGAAGGGTTAATGTTGCCAGTGGAAAGATCGACTTTTCCACACAATCACCACAACTACTTACATTTCCCCAGTTCCACCATGAGATAGGTGAAGATTCACAGTTTGTAAAGGCAGGCCCTACACAGGACTGACATTACATTGCTATCACAATCAAAATTTCAGAATCTATGCAATTATTTTAGTATCTTGTTGCCAACGATAAAAGGGTATCCTGAAGCCTGTATAATTGTGACTGTGGCAGTAACTTAAACTGAAACTAAAAAAAAACCAGGAGTAAAAAGTAGATAGACAGTAGTAGTTAGGTAGACATAAAAATAAAAGAAGAATACAGGAACTTTATATTTTTTAGGAAAAGCTTATGTAGCCTAAGCTTTCTTTCTTTTTTCTTTATAATTTGTTTGTTCTATTCTGAATTGTCTCTCACCATCTGCATGAAGACCTGCATAGATACCATTATTCATTAAAAAAAAAAAAAAAGGAATATTAGCCTTTATGTCTGTATAATTCTAGTTTCAGCACCCAGTTGAGTTCTACTTTTACTGTCTAGAAAACTTCCCCATACACAGCTTCATGTAAAGAAACCAAGACTCCTCCTTGACTCCTTCTTTCAGCCTCACACCTCAAGAACTCAAGAGAAGGAGTAAAGACCACTGTTCCTCTAAAGAGTGTAGTCTGTTATTTCTACTTCATTCAATTCCACATAGATTTATCTCCACAGAAAACACAGTAAATAATCAGAATTTATTTCTGAGACCTTACAGACCTTAACAAGATTTGCAGCAGTTACTCTTCTCAGCATTTCTTTTTGTCCATATATTGCTGTTTCTGTATTTTCTGCATTCAGAACAATTCAAGTCCTGAAGCAGTCGTTTTGTAACAACCTTCACTCACATGTAAAACAAGCGGTTCACTACATGAAGTTTAAACTAAACCACTGTGGATTTTTCCTAAGCCAAGCATGCAAGCTAAAAACCTATTTTCCGAAAACTGGAAATTCAGTTTTGCTTCCATCTCTTTGTAGATGCAAGGTTGATAGTAAGCTTTTTCTTTTTTTTCCCCTCTTCTTTCAGCTATGAGAATTCTCCCTTTTAAGCTGGCTGGTCATATCTAGGTTTGGCAGTGAAAAAAAACATGACATGTATCATAAGCTTCAACTCAGTTGCAAAGGTTTATGCCAGAGGCAAAGCTGCAGGCACAAATAAATAAATAAATTCAAGAGACCTGAAATTATATTGGTGTGTAATGTCATAGTTGCTGTGGAAACCATGTTACAACTTTTTTTAATGCCTCAAAGACAAACCCCTTCTTTACTACTTTCTCTACAGCACAATATTTTAGCTGATTGTAAACTAGCAATGAACTGCTTGAAAGGCTGAGAGAGTTGGGGGTTGTTCAGCCTGGAGAAGAGGAGGCTCTGGGGAGACCTCATTGCTGCCTTTCAGTACTTAAAAGCAGTGTTACAAGGAAAATGGGGACAGACTTTTTACAAGGGCATGTAGCGATAGGACAAGGAGTAATGGTTTTAAACTAAAAGAGGGTAGATTCAGACTAGATTGAGGAGAAATTTTTCATGATGCAGGTGGCAAGACACTGGAACAGGTTTCCCAGAGAGGCTGTGGATGCCCCATCCCTGGAAACATTCAAGGTCAGGTTGGATGGGGCTTGGAGCAGCCTGGTCTGGTTGAAGATGTCCCTGCTCATTGCAGGGAGGTTGGACTAAATGACCTTTAAAGGTCCCTTCCATTCCAAACTATTCTATGATTCTGTGATTCTACTTACGGCATATAAACAGGTTGAAAAGCAACATAACAATCCTACACATTTTTCTAGGAATTAGATCAATTTAATTCTAGTTTAATGCTTTATTTTTTGGAAATTGACACATTTTTACTTTACTAGTCGTCTGTGTTCAACCTTCTTGATAAAGTGACTTTGACAACAGGTGCATGTAAGTCTAGTTTTATAGCACTTGTGTAGGTTTATTTTTATAACATTTGTTCAGGTTCCTGAGCCTTACTAACAAAAAGTAGTACAATTAATTTAAATTGCACTGTTCATGCAAGATAGGTTTTCTTGTATAAGTAAATTAGCAGAACCATGCCTCATTGCTCAGCTATGGACTGTTCTTCTGTCATTCTGCTTTGAAGCAGTTAACTTTAAATAGTTTTAAGAAGACTGAAAAGTTGCTAACACATAAAACATGATAACCGAGTTATACAACCACAGATAAATCTTTCTATTGCTGCATAAAGAGAATAAGCTAGTATACTAACTTAACGTGATAAATTAATAAAAAAGCATATTACAGTGTATATATTACACACATACATCCTAGTATATATATCCATATATACAATGCATATATCCTAGTAATTACATTAAGATTATAATATTGTATATTACATATTATTTTATTTTACAGTCTTTTTTAAAAAGCCAAAAATAACAATGTGAGAAGTTTTCTGAATGAGTCCCTAAAACAGGATGTAAATTCCCAGAACATCTTAGATTTTCAGAAAGAATAAAAATGGATTAATTCACTAAAATCTGAGAGCCATACAAGACTGTTTTTCATTGGGTTTTATACTACAGAAGTATTAGATATCTTTTCCAGTAAAGTGTGGTACTTTAATGGGCTCTGTGTGTCTTCTGTTTTCGCGTTTAAGCAATAGACCTGTGTCTTGACAACAATGCTGTCACATGCCAGACCAGAGATGGGATGGACAGAAAGGAGTCTGAGTCACTTCTCCTTCAGTCAGACTAAACAATCATCTTTGTAACTTCTTAAATATATTCAGCAATTGACCGTATGCTTTCTGTAGGGTGGGATAATATCAAATCTTCAGCTAGCTTTGAAGTGTATTTTCATTGAACTGCACTAAGGCCAAAATTCTGAAACCAACAATGTAAAAAGTAGTTTACTATTGCAATGAATATGACCACAGTTACAGTGTTTTTATTGAAGTCTTGTAATACCAAAATAATTGCATTGAAACAAAATGTTGATAACAGCAAAAGGGTTACAGTCATCAAAATAACTCTCGGCTTTCTCGAAACAACTGGAGAATATCTATACTGATTTATTTCTTCTTCTGATAGACATAACTTTAAAGAAAGCAGGCAGTTAATCTTAGAACACTACAGTTTATCAGGATGTTATTCTTCCCTGTTTTGAGTAATGAGGGCTACATAAAATAGGGGTGACCTACCTTTTAACAACTTCAGTCTGAGATTAACATATCATTTTACAACTGCTTTGTTATGTTAAGACATTGAAGATAGTGCTTAAAGTGACTTTTTGAATATTTTAATACAATCTTGCACAGCCTTTCACTGAAGTCCTAATTTATGCATGAAATTGCAATAACGAAATAAAATTTTAAAAGGATTTCAGAAAAAATATTATTGAGTTGTCTTCAGAACTTTAAAACTCAAGTATGTGAAATATAAATTATCATCATGGTTAGCAAGATCAGAAGAAAATGTCTAAAACCAGACCAGGTTTGTTTTATTTTGATTTTTTTTTTTAAAGTAACATTTCCTGTGTGATTATCAAATATACAAAATATTCTCTTAATATCCCACAGATTTAAGGAATATAAATCTCTGCTGAAAAGACATTTTAATATCATAAGTCTGTCATACCATAGTGTAATTTTTAGAATAGTCCCATAGAATTTCACCTTTGAGCAGAGTAGTATGACAACAACTGGAATCTTAAATGAGATAATGCAGTTGCAAACCTGTTGCTTCTTGTAGAAATATATTATTTCATTGTTAAATTTGAGATGATGTAGAGTTATGAAAAAAAATAATTTTCACCCATTTGAGAAGGACAAGACTCATCCTGCAGTTTTACTGCTGATTCTGTATCTAAGCCATAAATATCATGCAGGACCTAATGGTTTACCTTTGAAACTAAACTTATAAATACTCAGCTGTGGGATAACCAAATGTCACTAAATCTGAGGATTTGTTTGCATTTTTTTTGCAGCAAGCAAAGTAGTTGGTGGTTCAGGTAGCATTTTGTCAAGGGTCTTGCTTCTTTTCAGAAGTGAAACAAATTACATTCCTTTCAAAATTGTTATTGTCATTCTACACCACACTAACTAATAATATTACTGTCACTGAGATCTTTCTGGGTTGATGACTGACAGGCTGGACCGTCAAAAAAGTTACATGAGATATGGTAGCCATACACAGCATTGGTATGTCTTCTTGGAGTCTTTGAGCTTGTTCCTCAGTTATATTGGTTGGTCTTGAAAGGTTGTGATCAGTAGTTATGACAGGAAAACCCCTCTTATGCCTCTTCATTCATGCAAAATTGTCCTGTGTCTGTAGCACACAGCAACATCTGGAGCAGCTGTTAATGACAGACTAGCTCCAACTTTTTCAGCTAATGCCAAAATGTTTTTTACCGTAAGGTATGGTTTATCCTCTGGACACTTGAATTTAAACATTTGAAAAATATTTTCTCAGAGTATGAAATATTCAGTAGGGATTATTTTTTTCTTTCCCACACTAAAATCTGTTAGTCCAGCTGGTTACTATGCTCATTGTCTCATTTTGCAGAGCCCATTTTCTTTCAGTCTGTGCTATTTTTCTTTCATTTCTGCCATGAAAGCTTAGTGCTTTCTTAGGAATAAGAAAATACCAGACAAAACCTCAGGGAAATCTTTCAAAGTGGTGTGTGGAGACTGAGACAAGGGAATGCTGTGCGCTGATAGACTTGCACATTGCTTTGAAAGTGTCCTCCCACCTCTCATGTCTGTTATGGTTTGGCAGGGGTCATTCAATTTAACTTTTTATTCCTTTATATCTTTTTAAAAAAAATGAATTTACATATATTTATTTGCATTCTGGAGCAAACCAGAAGAAATAGTCTGGTCTCCAGAAGCCCATGCCTGCCTGTATTTCCCTTGGTGATTAAAAGCACTTTGGAACCCACACTCTTCAAGTCATTTATCATTTCTTACTGCAGCTTGAGTATATAAGTGCTTAGAAGTATGTACTTTTATGTACAGAATGTAAAGCTGGTCACATATAGCTGTGCCAGTATTTGGACAAACCAACACCCTAAACTCAAGGTCCTCCTAGCACTTCAAATAAAAGAATCATGTGTCAGCGTGTGGGTGTTTGTGTGTGTGATTGTGTGCAAGCCTGTACCTAGAGGTGCAATTTCAATATTTTGGAATATAGATTATATTTGGAAAAATATATTTTATATATATACGAGTATTCTTCATATATCTAAGGAGAACAAAAGCAAGCATTCAGTACAGCTCCATGTTTAAACAGGTAAATCTTACAAATTTCCTTATACATGTGTGCATTTTCATTGTCAATGAAAGAGGAAAAACATTCATTTGCAGGAGTATTTAGGCTTGCTGCACTGTGATTTAGCTGGTAAATGGAGGCACTTCTCTCAAATACATGGTAAGTGGTAGAGGATGCAGCAGCTGTACCAGGTGTTTGTGAAGAGGAATATTGCTATTGCTAAAGCATCTCTAAAGGTGAAATATGGGAACAGAAAAGGAGTGACTAAGCTCAGGATCCTTTAGTAAAGGTGATTACTGCAGAGGCAGCTTCTTTTGAATGAAATTTTGGCTAGTGCTGTTGTGGGTTATACACAAAGGAAGAAAACGTGAGGAGCTCAGTGCTGCAAATTGTTCTTCAACAGGCGTTGGACACAGCAGTGGTGTATCTGTAACAGAGAACAATGAAAAGATTAAATGAGGAAGAAACTGATGAAGTGACTCACGTTTTCTATTTATAACCTGCAATTTGTTGTCATGGAATGAAATTCATATTTTCGTGCACTATTTACATAAAAATAATTGCTAATGGTACAAAGTAATGTTGGTCTGTGAGTGTTTAAACATTTCAGAATGACAACTTAGGGACCCATGTCATAGCAAATGTCATTCACTGCTTTCTTAACTAATGCTCATATCAGATTTACATGAATGCATAAACTAACAGTGTACACAATATACTCTAGACTATAAACTGCTACATAGTCTTACATATTTAAAGTGTTTAGAAGACTGTGCATCATCAGCTGCATACAGTAATTACAAATGGTTTAGTAAAAGAACTGTTTTGCAGTTCATTATATTAAGTGCATAGTGGTATTTGCTGTGCTATCTTAAGTAAATTTCTAACAATGACTTGGAACAGTTTGATAGACCATTAGGAAAATCATATTGTGAATAACTGTGTATAACATACAGCCTCATAGCATAAATGCATAATAAGACTTATGTGATACAGATATAGAACATCTGTTTCGGCAGAGGTGATATTAGTAAACTTACCATCAGTATCTTTTCTGGCCTGAGAGGAAAGGCTAAGACTGACCTAGCCCTCACATTAGCAATGCCTGTAATGCATTTGTTACTAACCTTGGTTGTGCAGCTTTTCCTTTCTCCATTCACACAGGCAGTATGTAGCTGCAGACTTTCAATTTTTGCATAAGCTGATGTAGCAATCTAAAATGTTTATTTAAAAATTTAATTTAAAATGTCCAAAAGTCCAACTGTCTTGATTGCATTTAATTTTTAACAAAATATTAATGAAATGAGTTCAATTTCTGATTGTACTAAATGTCACATAAAATTTGAAACAACTTTGTAAATTAAGAAAGCTGTTCATCATTCATCACAAGTCCAATGGATCAAGAACCTTATTTTAATAATATTAACTGCTTTCATCCATTTTTTTCCCCTCACATTTTATTTAAAAGTTCTTGTCAAGTATTTCTTCACCCTTCTCAGAAATCTAACTACCATTCAGGAATTCATAATCAGCAAAGTGAGAAAGTTATTAATTCTTCTGTAAAGTATTGAAATTTCTTGTGCTTGGGACAATGCTGTTACGTAATTTACAATCAACTAAAGGTCACTATTGTAACTACAACTTGCCACTACAGTAGTACAGTAACTACTCTGCTATTACAATACTATGGTAACTGCAACACACTGCTGCTTCTGCAGCATACTGAATTGCTTGCTGAATAGTGAGCACAGTAATGCGGGAACAAGATTCTGATATGAACAGTCAGACCTGACCACTCTTTAATGTAACTACTCAACCTGAGTACAGTCAAGTTTTCGTCTGGCTGAGGGTCCAAGGTTGCATATTTCAATAATGGAAGTAAGAAAACAGAGATATGGTCAAGATATTGTGTCACTGGAGTTATTTTATTTTCTCCATGAAACACCTAACAGTGCATCTTGTTTATTTTTTATTATTTATTATGAAATGGATTAACAGTAACATATATATAAATACTTTCATGGAAAGAAAATTGACTAATATTATCTTTTATTAAAGCGAAAGTCTCAAATTTTTAAATCCAGCTGAATCTGTATGTTTCTCCAGACATGTTTGCTCATGCATACTACAACATATCCTTTAACACAGAACCACTCTGGCTAAAATGATGTAAACAAAAACACAAGGAGAAGTGGTAGTGTGCCATATGGGTCAAGAGATGGACCATGGAAAATCATAGCAGAATTCCCAAAGCAGAGAATGAAACGACAAGTGGGGCTTCAAACTCAACAGAAGTGCGCAGATTTGTACAGAGTCGTAAGTCTATCAGCTGTAGTTCTCACAGATCACATCCGCGTGTTTAAATTCAAATGGAATTTTGAGTGAGCAGAGAGTTAAGAATCCAATTAAGTGTGGGAACTTGCACCATTGTTAAATGATATTCTTGGGCTGGTACAGAGGAGATGCTAAAGGGCTGGAGCTATGTAATTTAATAATTTGTGAGTTTTTACTTTGAAACTGCTGTTAGAAAGTGAATACACAGTTTTCAGTAATTTTCTGGCAGTTAATAATAGAATATTTTTCCATAATAATATAAGAATCTAAAAGATAATACAAAAGATAATTTTCCGTAAGCTTGCAGATAATTTTCCTTTCTTTTCTTTATCATCCCCATTTTTCTTTTCTCTTCTAGACACTGTACATGTTGAAAAAAATACCTTGCTTTCAAGCCAATAGAATAGACTAACATCTTTAAACTAATGATACTTACAAAATGAATGGCTTTATATGACAGATTCCTCACCTCAAAATCTATGCTGGAAAAAAATTTATTACCGCTGCTAGGTATATTTCTTGGCTTCACACAAACCCAAATAACTTTCTTTTAAATTTTTAATCTTTCATCTTTTAGTTTCTGTATCTCCATACTTGTGCAATCAACTCAATACACATTTTACTTAATGTTTTCTGTTTTCTGAAATATGTTTTACTTGTTCTGAAATCTTGCAATTTTTCTGTTCAGTGGTAAGTGAAGCTTGTGAACATAACCAGCTATCAGTAGTCAATAATTAGAATAATCCGAAGTTCATGGTGCTGATCAATTAGATGATTTATAAACCAATTAGACATCATGTCACAAAATCAAGACTGAATGTCTCCTTTGCACACAATATTCACACAGCTCCAAATGCCCTAGCATTCAAGAAATAGATATTTAAATTTATAATCTGCCCTGAAGAAAAACAAAATCAGTACAGACTTGGTGATGTTAAGATAAACATATTCATAAAGCCAATATTAATAAGTTTTAAATGTATTTTGTGAGAATAAATGTCCTCCTGTAGTCTTCTGTAGTAGAATTAAGTATAAAGAGTTATATGTAAACAAATATTTCTGCAATTCTCATCACCTCAGCTTCCAAACACCAATATCTCAATATTTACCATCTAAAACAGTGATACAGAAATACAATAGATTTCAGCTGAAAAAAAGATTTATACTGATAAGTAGTAAAATTTCCTACATAAAAATAAGATGGATACAATAAAAGAAACTTTATTATCGTATTTAAAAATGAGAGCCCATTCAAGAAAATAGGTGACTACAATACACTCAATGGGTGTGCGTGTGTTTCAGGATCTCAGTTTCAAAAATGCCTTAAACTGATCCCCAAATCTTTTCTTTAATATTTTCACCACAACTTACTATCATGGGCACATCTGATAGTATTTTTGTATTAGTCTTGCTAATATAAGACTTAGTTTTAAGCAATTTGCACTTTGTATTTGAAAGGCAAATAAATCTAGGTTACACAATAGAAATCTGTAGAAAATTTTTATCTGGTACCTACATGTCACAGTGAATTTAGCCAAAACTATATATATTTGAAGTAAATTGGCCTAGATACTTGAAAATAGTAGGAAGCTTCTTTTGCATGCAAAATTATTAATGTTAATTAATTACAGCTCTATAATTTCTGATTGTTTTGTTTGCTGACTTAAAATTAATTTGAATTCATTAATTAGAATTGGAAAGCACAAATAATTTATTTCTATTGGAATAATTTATAATTTTGTTATGAACCAAACCTTCCAATAATCTTGGGAGTATAATCTCAAAAGTGAATGAATGATGGTTACACATTTCATTCTGATTATGGTAGGTATGTATTTGCATGCATTTAAAACCTCGGAGATCATGTTATCTCACTAACCTATAGACAATTTACCAAAAAGTGAATATCTGGTGCAAAAACTTATATAAAATAGTGTTCATGTCAAATTATAATGGACCTTCATTTGTGTAAATGTATAAGTTTACGGAAACAGAAGATGAGTTCATGGCCACACAGCACAATATCCACTAATAGTTGAACTATTCTGATTCTATTCTTAATAGTTGAACTATTCTGGCAGTGTCCTGCCACTCTTCCTAAAGATTTGGTCCATTACTTGCAAATAAAAAAAACAACTTCCTTTTTCCCTTTTTTCACAAGAAGAAAACAAAAACCTGTTTTTCTTTAGAGTGGCCAGAAGAAGACACTAGTGAAAATTCCTGTTGAAGATGCACTTGGAAAACTATTGCAATTCAATGGAATTTTCCACATGTACTCTTAGAAAAAATAATCTGAACACTAATCTGAGGAGTATTTTGCTTTTGACTTCCAAAAAACCCCACTAAAATGTTTTTAGAATCAGAAATATTTTGATATGGAATTGGTCCTTATATCTTCTGTGCTGTTGTCTGTAGGGTAGGATCTCTTCATACAATGTTATGGCATGCTGTTTTATTAAACAATATGTAAATATTGAGTACATTGAGGTTAAATTATTAAACTAATACATTTATTTATTAAACATATTAAATAGTACATTTTATTAAATCAGCAGTGGAGTCTGGAATGATTCTTAAAGATTTTCAGACAGGTTTTAGGTGATACAAAGCAACTAACTCCCCCAAACTGACATATTGGTGCCAATTTGTACCAGTTAAACAGCTGTGTACTTAGCATTTAAAAGTGCCATAGACTAACCTGAGACAGGAATTTCATTGTAGAGATGGTTGATATTACATCAGAAATCTGTTATCAGAAGATCACATAACCAAAATGGAGAATTTTTTTTTTTTAAGTGAAAAATAAAGACACCAATAAATCACAGAAAACTATATTGTGATTTGTAAGTTCCTTAGCAATTTCTTTATTCATATTTCCAAACACAGATATTGCTGATGTCAGGAAGTTGTCTAAAAATATATCTTCTTTAATTGGGTTAAAATAAAAATAAATCTGGCAGGAATTTAAATAATTCATACCTGGTAGGCCAAATCTGAATATTATGAGCTTTGCACAACAGATATTTATTTACTAGCTTTCATAAAAGCTTTATCAAAAGTGTTAGAGGAAAATATATCATGCTGGATTCAACAGTTGAAGAGAGGCACTCTCAATGACCCCAAGTCCAATCAGTAGCAAAGCTGAAGGTGAACCCCCAGCATGGAGAATGGGCAGCGCACACTTACACACCACATATGTGCATATACACATGGTAGGCCACGCAGATCACAGACAAACACTCATGGTGATGGGTTTCTGTCCTGGTTTCAGCTGGGATAGAGTTAATTGTCTTCCCAGTAGCTGGTACAGTGCTGTGTTTTGAGTTCAGT
>JAVJGG010000074.1:6253101-6266631 GCA_035590195.1 Aviceda cuculoides | reverse complement strand
GCCTTCTTGGCCACCTGGGCACACTGCTGGCTCATCTTCAGCCAGCTGTCAACCAGCACCCCCAGGTCCTTCTCTGCCAGGCAGCTTTCCAGCCCCTCTTCCCCAAGCCTGTGGCGCTGTGTGGGGTTGTTGTGACCCAGGTGCAGGACCCAGCACTTGGCCTTGTTGAACCTCATATAGTTGGCCTCAGCCCATAGATCCAGCCTGTCCAGATCCTGCCATAGAGCCTTCCTACCCTTGAGCAGATCAACCCTCCCTCCCCAAGTTGGTGTTGTCTGCAAACTTACTGAGGGTGCACTCGAGTCCCTCATCCAAATCATCGATAAAGATATTAAACAGAACTGGCCCCAATACTGAGCCCTGGGGAATGCCACTAGTGACTGGCTGCCAACTGCATATATCTACCTCTACATCTACTATCAAAACTTTACTGTTAAATAGCTCTGATCATTTAGGGCAGTTTGCATAGGCTCAGGCCCTTGAGTCTCCACTTGGATGTGAAAGCCAGCCTACATAAAAACAAATGCAGTGTAAAGTTTTGTGTTAATTTTGGAGGAGCTCAGGAACCAGAGGTGAAGTTATCTGGCTCTAACTAATGTTTATGCTGAACCTCTGAAAATAGGATAGTGGATCCTAAATAAGCCATGCAGAATGTTTGGAAACTTTTGCCCTTGATGATTTAACAGGCTCAATTAAGTTTCTTTTATCTACATTACAAAGATACATTATTAGATAATAACATTATTAGATAATACATTATTAGCTAATGTTGCATCACAGTGACACTCCTACTGAAACCTTCTATTGGAAATCAATGGACTTGCAAGAATATCAGTAATGTTCATCAGTACAGATAAAACCTTCTGTAGTGTCTTTATCGCTTCTCTTGATGTAGCTCAAGTTTCTGATTAATTATTAATTTTCTCTAATGTTTGAAGACAGGTCAAGATAAATTTAATTAAAAAGCATCAGCTGAACAGCATTGAAGAAGGTACTGTGGGGGATCTTTCTGATACCTTTCTTCTCCTCTTGATATTTAAAGGAGTTATCCTGCTGAGGTTATTTTGTCAGGTTTCTGTCAGGCTGTCTTTCCCACATTTTGCAGCTCATTGCTGCACTCTCTGATAATCTTACTACACTGACTGGCTGCAGTTATTACCCTTTATATGAAGGATCTATGTTGAAAACCAGTTATGAGTTTCTGTCCCAGTGGATTGTATGATGAAGTTGAAGCAGGCTGTCATCCAAAGCTGTATAATAGCCTCAGCTGGGAAATACAAAAGTGCCATGGATTATTGATAGAGTCATATCTGCAGTTCTGCTGACAAATTTGATGCCTCTTTTGCTAGGTTTCCGTTATTAAGAAATACCTCTGTTTGTATGTCTCCCCTTCTCTCTCCCTGTGTGTTCCATATGGCTTGGCTCATGATTTGGCATTGTACCATATATTCCAGTGAAAAATGATGTTATACTTAATAACCCTAGTGTTACAAGGAAAAATTATGAACTTAACAAAGTGCTAATGATCTTAATTTAAAAAGAAATACCCTAGAAGTATAAATTTAACAGACCATTTTAAAATTACCTTTTATTCTACTTTTTCTGTTTCTTTCAAAGTACTTCATAGAGCATTAAAATGCATCATTTTTCCTTATCTTGAACATCTGTAGTACAAAGGAAAAGGCAGAGAAGGGAAGATTATTCTAGCAGTTCTTAAAAGTTTAACTGATATTCTGGTAAAATAAGTCTTCCACCTATTCATGAAAATTATACCCACATTGGCATCAAAAATCTGCCCTCTTCATGTCATCATATGGCATTACTGTTACAGGGAATCCAAAAATAGAATTTTGAAGATTTGGATTGACACAGCTGCAAAAAATAACTATTTATTTTATAGTATTGTGAAAGTTCTACCATTGCTTCCTCTATGTTATAGATCAGTTTTTCTCTAGCTGATGTGTAAAAGCTGTTTAATGAAAAAATGGGGTAAATTATGGTGGCGACATGGATTCTGCAAAGCATGTTTCTCTTCTCTCCATCTTAGATTCATTCAAGATATGGAAGAAGGAGAGGCAGTATTTGGTTAAGGCTCAAGTATGTGTCCAAGCTGAAAATCTTGTGACACCAGGCACAGTGGCAGAAGTTAAGGAGATAGGAAAGTTCTCCTTGGTCTTTCAAAAGACATGAAATCAAGAGCTGGCTAGTTAAAAAGCATTTTGGCCAATCATTTTCAGAGAAGGGAGCCACCACTGCTCTTGGCTGTGATCAATGTGTTAACTACCTCTGCCCCAGGTGAAAAAAGGTTTTGAGTGTTCCCACATGCAACATTCAGTCCTTCTTCCACCACAAAGGATCTGGCTGGTGTCGACGTCTGTCAGTGAGATCTACTGGAATGTCTTAAAATGAGGCTGAAATGTTGAATGCTGAGCTGTCCCTTTTATTAACTCTGTTTTAAAAATCCAAAATAAATTAGGAAAAATTAGGAAAAAAGGAAAACCATCCCCATGTCAATGAAATAGTGACTGAACAAGGACAGTGAGATCAAACCCTACGCAATGCTTTAATAAAGTTTCGCTAAAGACCAGATATTCCAAAAGACTCTTTCAGATATGAACACTTAAGTACCTGTCAGTGGTAAATCGATTACTTTGTGCCAAACATCCCTTTTGCAAGGGAGCATTAAAATATTCTCTTCAGCATATAAATACTCTGGACATTGCCCTTTGCTTGTTAAGTCAGAAATAGGTATTGATACAGAAGTTACTTAACTAATTTTGACAAACTTCTCTCTGAGACATATGGTACTTCATTATCCTGTGTTGTACGTCATTGCATTATGCTCCTTTGGGTACCAGCAGAAAAGGGGCCGGTGGGCTTGGTCCTCTGTGTTAGGTGGAGCTCCAAGGAGGGAAAGAGAAGTTGTGTTTTTCCTGAGAGCTCTCTCAGAAGGGAAAGTCTCCACAACATGTTGTGGAACAGGGAACTAGGGAGTCATGGGTGAGCTGGAAGCCTACAGCACAACAGAGATTGGGCAGGGAAGAGTCATGTATCCCATCCTTCAAGGAGACAGACTGCAAAACCTATCTTTCTAGACACCCAGAGGTGACTGTGGAGTTTGCAGCAACCAAAGAAAAAAACACACAGCTTCTGGATTGAGCAGATCTGAAGGAAAGACACCAGCTTGCAAGAAGACAAGTCCCATTCTGAGTTTTCTCCTAATTAAAAAAAAAAAAAGAAAAGAAAAGAAAAAGAAAAAAATCTTTTCTTAGTAATTGTGAGAGACTGAAAGAGTTAATGTCTCAAGCATCGTGGTGGAGCAAGTTCTGCCTAAGGGCTGCACAACAAGGAACCCTGCCCAGCAAGGAACCCCAGGTGAAAAGCACCCATCCGAACCCATCAGCGGCTGTGCCCGAGGGCGCACAGCTCCCCCACTCCAATACCGCTGTTCTGATGGGCTGAGTAGGACAGCTCACCCTGCCAGGAATGGGAAGTGACTCCCCAAACGACGCTCAAGTCCCAAAGGCTCACAAACTGCTCAGGATGCCTAATTAGCCTAATGCCCGCCCGAAGGAGGGGCAGGGAAAATGAAAGGACACAAACTGAAGCCCAGTGTGCGCAAGCCCACCAGAGTCCTCAGCTGACTGGGCCAATGTTGGACCCAGCACCAGTGACATCTCTTCCTTTTCTCTTTCTCTTCTCGTTCTTCTCTTCTCTTCTCTTCTCTTCTCTTCTCTTCTCTTCTCTTCTCTTCTCTTCTCTTCTCTTCTCTTCTCCTCTTCTCTTCTCTTCTCTTCTCTTCTCTTCTCTTCTCTTCTCTTCTCTTCTCTTCTCCAGGCTGGACAACCCCAACTCTCTCATCCTGTCTTCACAGGAGAGGTGCTCCAGCTCCCTGATCATCTTCATGGCCCTCCTCTGGACTCACTCCAACAGGTCCATGTCCTTCTTACGTTGGGGACCCCAGAGCTAGATGCAGTATTGCAGGTAAGGTCTCACCAGACGGGAGTAGAGGGGGAGAATCATCTCCCTCGACCTGCTGATCACACCTCTGGTTACACAGCCCAGGATACAGTTGGCTTTCTGGGATGCAGACGTACATTGCTGGGTCATGTTGAGCTTCTCATCAACCAAGACCCCCAAGCCCTTCTCCTCAGGGCTGCTCTCAACCCATTCTCCACCCAGCCTGTACTTGTGCTTGGGATTGCCCTGACCCATGTGCAGCACCTTGCACTTCATCTTGTTGAACTTCATGAAGTTCACACAGGAACACTCTCAAGCCTGTCAAGGTCCCTCTGGATGGCATCCCTTCCCTCCAGTGTGTTGACTGCACTACACAGCTTGTTGTCATCAGCAGACTTGCTGAGGATGCACTCAATCCCACTGTCCATGTTCCTGACAAAGTTGTTAAAACATTTTCTGCAGAACTGTTGACTTCTCTGTTCCCATTTATTTCTCCTTCATAGGTGTAGTACTTAGCATGTGCCTGTATATAGCAGACCTATATTGTTGACAAGAAAAAAGAAATTGCAGAATCTGAAGTATATGAAAACCCCTTTTTCATTCCAAAAGCTTGAGCAAATTTCTAGATCAATTTGTCAAATAAAAAGAGTGAAATCAACAATGATTAAGCATAAACACTGATTCACTCTTTTTCCTCTCCTAACTCTGAAAAATCAATGTAAAGAACATATTCTTTTTCATTTTTAAGTACTCAAAGTAGCCTAGAAATGTCATAGTTTCTTTCTCAGTCTCTACTTATTAAAATTTCATGTATTGCAACTAATATGTGAGGTCTCAGTTGATCACAGTAAAGGGTATAATGAGACAAATTAATATCTGGGGTAATTTTATGGCCCTTAACAGAATTACAGAAAGGCTGAATCTGGACAACTGGTTTCTAATAAGCTGGTGATATTACTGACAGAGTTTTTAATTTAAAAAAATGCTCTACAGTCCTAACTTTACAATAAATTTCTTTCCATTTTTTTCTGTTATTTATTTTAGATTGTTGGATTGTCTCTATGTATCTCATTCAGTATGGTTAGATGCTCACACAGATTGTGGCCAGTGTGTTTGCAGCGCACTAACTTCTATTATTGAACAAACAAAAGAATTTATTCATGATAATGCATATTGATAATTTTGATGCATCTACCCATACTAAATGAGAGAAGAATGTGTGATAGAATGAGAGAAAATTATAATGACAACTATACAGACTTTAAGAATTTAAAGACAGGGTAATAACTACCTCCTTGTAAGGGTCATCAAGATGTTCATGATAATTCCTGTTGAAGAACTGTTGATAAAGTAAGGGGGATTTGGAGGTGTGACTGCAAGAAAAAATTGAAAAAAATGTTATTGTTCGAAAATAGTCTCTTTATATGGAAGCAACTGCCTGAGATCACTGTTTCTCACTATATGAGAGGTGTCAAAAATTGTGTGATGGCAATGTGAACTGGTAGGTTTGTCAGGAGGTGTGAACAAACGTCCTAAGAATATTTGTTCTGTGTTTCTGTCAAGCTGCTTTATGTGTCCTGCAGAGTAGGCTCTCTCTCAATGGGACTGGTCAGCCTTTCTAGGAATTAGGGTTTCCCACATCATGTTTTATATGGATAAGAAAGAGTTAATGTCTTTTCAGTGCTAAGCAGTTTGGATCCATGTTTTCTAGCTGTAAACTAATTCTTGCACACAGATCAATAGTATTTTATGGCATAGTTTTCTTCCGTTTTCCAAACTGTGCACATATCATAGTGAGTATACTACACTTCTGCACGTATAAATGACTGCAGCAGTCACACAACATTGAAAAGTCAAGCCTCATTAGCTATTCCCAGAGCTAGATAAGACACCAGTTGATCTTGATTTCTTTTCCTTTGCTTACAGAATAGAACAATCCAGAATAATGTATGTGCAATTAACAGGTCTCCTCAGGAACAAATCTGGCACAGGTGATAAAGGTACGGTTTCCATGACTAGGATACAACCTCAGTCAGTGTATTAACTCACGATGGAATTATTGGTAGCAACTTTTTTATTGTAGCTTTGGGCCATGATAGACCTCATTTTCTTTTAACACATAATATCTCTGATAAAGCTAAATGGAAGAATAGGTTAAAGGTTGCACACATTTGGAAGTTTTTGTTTTGCTTTGGCTTTTTTTTTTTTTTTTACTATAAATATTTCCTCAATTTCTTTCCAATGTCATTCTTCATCTCCTCTTTATTATTTGGTTTTTCCTCATAAAATCTTTTACTGCAGGTCCTCCACTGTAAAATCCATATCTAATTTAATAATATCTATAGCTATGCTCTCATTTCTTCTTTGTTTCTCTACTCATCGGACAAGGGGTAGACCACTCTTTTAAGGTCATAAATTTCACCTGTTTTGGTTAAGCTACCTCTCTCAAGGAACTTGATTTAATTCTTGTAAGAATTGGTAGAGATACTCCTATAGACTCAGTGTCTCTCTCATGGAAAAGAACAAGGTTTGTTGCTTCCATGCTTTACAGTTTAGGGTTTTTTCTTCTTATCTTCAGCATGAAACTGCCTGTGTTTTTTAATTAGGCATATAGTTTTTTCATCTTTTCTGCCAACGCCTGCATCTTTGTATTTCAATCACTGGTTATCATTTCATGTCATGTTCTCTATGACATTCCTTTTTTTTTTTTTTAAATAATCTTCTAAAACTCTTAACCAGTCTAATTTAATTATATTTCTCAGTTTTCGCTCCTACTTTGACACCAGAAAGCATTGCTAGACTTTTTTTATGAGAAGTTATTAACATGTTTAGCAAGAAATCTTAAGTCTAGGAAACGATATTTTAATAAGCCAAGTCAGCTGAATAAAGTCTCTTACCTCTCATAATGTTCAACATTTATGAAATAGAAAATAATTAGATTTTCAATATACTTAGATTCCCAGAGTCCTTTAGAATATACTCTGACACATTCTTTAAGGCTTTACATAACCAGTAATATTATTAAGAAATCAGAATCACTGCAGTCAGTACATTTGATTGCCAATTTATTATCTCAAAGAGAAAAATAACAGTTTAAATGCATCTCTTTCATTTTCTTTCTCAACAAAACTTTATTCCTCTTCTTTTATAATTCCCAAAATGAAAAGCAGAGCATTAAACTCAAGTAATGAATAAATTGAGGAACTATGTGTCAGGGAAGCTAATGTGATTTAGATGTTGTGTAACTAGAAGATGCAAGATTAAGCTATAGAAGGGAGTGTCTTGGTTTGAGACACACTTTCATATTCTGTTGTCAAGCGACATTCTCACTATGTCTTTCCTTATCATTCTTCATCTCAGAATTGCATCTCACACTCCCTTACTTTCAAACTGTATGCACCAAAAGCCACAGACTAGAAGTAAAAGGTATGTGTGGGTGAAAATTATATCTTGTTAGATGTGACAGTAAGTTAATTGTAAGGGAGTATAGGCAGTCTTTTCAATTCAATTGTTAATTATTTAACTTCATGACGGTATTTCCCAGCAATATTTTTTTTAGCTTCAAACAAGATTAAAAAATCCTAGCTCATCTTGATATGAACACTTCAGAGCTTCCTGATCTGATCTGCATCCCTGAAGAATTTTTTCTCTTAAACAGATTATGACCTTGATAAAGGTAAACAAGTGAAACTGATACATTTTGAACAAATATAGTTATTTCTCAATGAACCATTACAAAACTCTGAAAAGATGATTGCGGGTTCTGGTGCCTTTCTGGTTTTCAACTAATACAGAGCACACCAAAAGGACCGAGAGGATACAGAAATGTAATTCCATGACTGTCCTGGAAAACTGCTCCAACCATGGGCATAGGTATCAAGGTTTCCTATTGACTCCTCTCCTACAGATACTCATGACTTCTGCTTACCCAGTGTTCCATATTGCACAGAAAGGAATTTTTTTTTTTTTTTTCTGGACTTGTGCTGGGAATCAAAAGATCTGACTCAGAAGTCAAGGCCAAGGCAAATCTGTAAGCAGGACTAACTTATTTCTAATCAATAGGTTAGTTTATAGGTACTGGGTTCTCTATGAATTTTTAGATTAAGACTTCTTCAGGGATTCATGTTTAGACTTTTGGGGGTCATATTTATTCGAGCAAATGAAAATGTCTACAGCGTGTACATTGAGATTTAAGACTAGCTCATGTCTTTTGTGATAAAGCTACAGAATATTTATATTGTCAATGTTAGCAGCTGTCATTACTAGCAGCTTTTTCTAAGTTTCCAAATTATATTTTTTCTGCTTGCTGTTTCAATGCTGAAAATTTGCTGTCTGTGTTCAGTAGATTTGACTTTCAAGTCAGATGTCAGAGACACTTGTACAGTCACTGGAATGAAATAGATACTTCTAGAGCACTGATCGTCTCTTGCTGTAGCAGACAAATGAAACAGACCAGATGATTTATATCCTAAAAAGTCTATTTCCTTCCATTGATTAAAAAGTTTCATATAGGACCAGTTTACCTGTAACATCGACTATTAGATGAAAAAAATTTTAACCTTAGCTTCAGATTTCAAATATTCTTCCAAGGGCACTTATACACTGAATTGAAGATGTGAAAGCTTTTGGGACCTGTCTGCGTCAGGTGTACAAGTGAGTTTTTCCCAAAAGAATCATGTGTTTATGGTGCTTTGGTTGTCTACATAAACTGTGTAGGATTTTTCACCTTCATCATCTGAATGATGGGACAGAGTGCACCCTCAGCAAACTTGATGACACAAAAATTGGAGTGGCTGATGGGACAGAGTGCACCCTCAGCAAACTTGATGACACAAAAATTGGAGTGGCTGATGTGCCAGAGGGTTGTGATACTATCCAGGGGAACCTCAACAGGCTGGAGAAATAGGCTGACAGGAACCTTGTGAAGTTCAAATAGGAAAAATGAAAAGTCCTGCATCTGGGGAGGAACAATCTCATGTCAAACTGCATGCTGGGAATCAAAAGGTTGGAAAGCAGTTTTGCAGAAAAGCCAGGGGTTCTGGTGGATGACAAGTTGAACATGAGCCAGCAATGTGCCCTTACAGCAAAGGTGGCCAACAGCATCCTGAGCTGTATTAGGAGGATTGTTGCCAGCAGGTTGAAGGAGGTGATTCTTCACCTCTAGTCATCACTGATGAGACCACACCTGGAGTATTATTGCCAGCTCTGGGCTTCCCAGTATGAGGGAGATGGACATACTGGAGAGAGTCCAGAGAATGGCCATTGAGATTATTATGACACTGGAGCACCTTTCCTGCCAGGAAAGTCTGACAGAGCTGAGATTCTTTAGTTTGGAGAAGACTCATGGGGAAACTTATAAATGTGTACTAATACCCAAAACAAGGGTGCAAAGAGGGCAGAGACAGATCATTCCAGTGGTGCCCTGCAACAGGAGAAGAGGAGATGGGCACAAACTAAAAGACAGAGGGGTTTGTCTGAACATCAGGAAAGACTTTTTCACTGGGGTGGTGACCAAACACTGGAACACGTGGCCCAAAGAGGATGTGAAGTCTCCCACCTTGAGATATTCAAAAGCCATCCAGACACAGTCTCGGGCAATCAGCTCCAGATGGCCCTGCCTGAACAGAGGGTTGGACCATATGTCCTCCAGAGGTCCCTTTCAGTATCAACCATTCTGTGATTCTGTGATTCAGATCATTCTCTGATATCTGGCAAAAGCATTTAACTTCTGTAATACTAACACTGTTGTGGATATTGTTAATAATCTAATTATTAATGTATACAAATATCTATGATCCATTAGGTTTGGACTGTGATTTGTTGTGATGATTACAGGCAGACTGGAGCACATACTTGCATAGTAACCTAGGTCTCCAAGCTTTTCTCTCCTCTGGTTCTTACACAGTTGAGGAACAGCTGTTTTGTTGGTCAAACTACAAGAAATACTCTTTACTTTTTTGTGTAAATGAAGTGATATCTCTTTTTCATTGGTTGGTTTTGTGGTGTGTGCCGTCACCTAAGTTTTGTACTTTTTGACAGACCTACTATAGCTTACTGACAAAAAAGGATGCTTTTTTATTGTTTTGTTGAAACTGTAAAGCTATAATTTCTTATAGTCTTAATTTCTCTGTTTGATAGTGCTTACATGTTTATTCCTTCTCTGTGTATTAGAGCAGTGAAAAGAGTTTTCACCAGAGAAAATCCTGTGCTTACAATGTCAAAGAGGAAGTATGTTTGAGATAGAACATATCTATATATTTATACACAAAGTTGTTTAAAGTAAATGGGTGGGATTTGCAATCCCATTGAAAATGTATTAGAACATGAAAACATTTAATGAAATTCTCTTTCTGGTCCAACTAATTATACCTGTTTCAGTTTAGGTGTAGTTTAGACAAGCAGTGTGATATCTGGAGGTGGAGTCAGGAAAAAAGGAAAGAATATAAAGAGTACTTGCTGTTTTCAGATTTCTTGCTGTCATGACCCAGACTGGACAGACCAGGGAGTTGTGTTTAATTCGAAATTCCCTCGGGCTAAATTAAGGTGAAATGACACCACATGATCAGTTAAAGATTTTATTCATGACAGAAGCAAACGGAACTGGGGAGGCATGGTATTAGGTGGCAGGGTTCTCACAACAGGAATTGGCAAAAGACTACTTCTGTAAACCGTGTAACCGTACACGTCAGTTCAGGGTAGAAGGAGATCCCTCCCGTTGAGTCACGAGGTTCAGAGCAGACCCCCTTCAGTTTGCATCCTTTTATCATCCTTGCCCCTCCTTCAGGTGGGCACCTGAACTCCTCAGGCTAATGAGCAGCTTGTGAGCCTTTGGGCTTGGGGGTCGTTTGTGGAGTAACTTCTCCTTCCCTGCAGACGGAGCCATTGTTTGATCTTTGTATCAGAACAGCTTATCTGAAGAGGGAGCTGGGCACCCTCCAGCGCACCCTCCCCCTCCTGTTGCTGATGTCTGGGCTGATGGGCTTTTCACCTTGGTTCCTTGCTGTGCAGGGTTTGTCTTTAAGCAGAACTGGCCCCACCACAATGTTTGAGACATTAACTCTTTCAGTCTCTCACACTTGCATACAGTCAGAGGACTAAAATCCACAAATAATAGCAACTACTTTTCTCATTTCAACTTTGTTTTTGTTCTACTTTGTCCCAAAACAACATGGAACACAAGAAAGGGGGGGGGGGAACCAAACCAACTTTTTTCCTTCCAATACACAGGTTCATATATCAGTCTTTTGGCATAATCAGGGTGGTTTGGTTGGTTGGTTTTGCACTAAGAAGTTCCATTTCTTTAGACTGCACATCCCCTGTTTCCGTCTTCCTAATGCACCCTGTTTTCCACAGGGAAAAGTCCAGACACAGGAGTTGTAAAAGCCCTGTGCCAGTCTAGACTGTTTTCCCAGTGGCACTGGGGATCCCCAGAAAGCAAATCAGGATGCAGTCAGAGATCATTATTCTCACAAACTGGAAAAATCTTGCAACTGACTTCACTTTGTCTCCTGGATACCCTAGGAGTAAGGACACTTGACTATCTGCTGTGCTGAGAAATCACTGGATCCAGTGAGGTTCATTCAGTTTTATACAAAAATGTTGAAATGAGGGTTCAACTTAGACATTAGCATAACTGAGAGTGATCTTTAATGTAGTGTTTATTCTAAGCTACAACCCTCACAGATGCAGCTTTATGAGCTCTATATGAATATATATACATATACCATTACAGTTAAATCACTTAATATAGGATTTAAATGTGTTCAGTTTTAATTTGAAATTGGTTGAAAAATTCTATGGCTTTTTAGCTGTGATTTTGTCTACTCTTCTTGACATTAAGAAAAAATAAATTAGTTCCCACATTTACTGGATTATTTTAACTAGCACTCTGAAACTGCCAGTTCTGGGAAAAGTGCTATAGTTCTTTAACACTTCACAGGCACCACACGCAACGATTTCAGAAATTGTTGTAGAAAATTATCCTCAACTAAAATTCGAGATTTTCTTTCCAAGGTGACATCTACTCTGATATTTTTGTTGGGTCTTTTGGATTTACCAGAGTAAACTATGTGTATCTGTATATACTTTAAAAGAGAGAGGGCTTTCATGCTCTCAGCCAAACAGTGACTGATTGCACAACACATTTGCTCAATATCCCTCCTGAAGAAAGGCAATGCAACAAAAATCCAGGTGTTTTATGATGAGTCAAGAAAAATCTTACTGCTAGAGAAAAGAAATCCAGTGTCCATTCTTACACAATACTTTTCTGAAAGAAGGAAAAAAAAAACTTGCAGTGTATAGAGCAAGGTCAGAATGTGACATTTCATTCTCTTTGTTGTCCTTTACCTTTTCATTTTTTTAAAAGAATTTTCATTACCTGCAATAAAAAGAAATTCTGTGCCTCCTGACAAGACAAATGAAAATCCTGGTAAATGAAGTCACATTTTTTTTCTTCATAACTTTCTATAAGTGAGATTTGAAATGAGGGAAAAGTTCTGCTTAGACAGTGGTAGTTTAGATAAAAGTCTTTTTCCCTGAGATCACTTATTAGACTTTAATTTATAATTGACCTACTAAAGGTTCTATTGATCATGAAGAAGGGTAGTTTAGAATCTTTTTTATGGCCATGACCTTAGAAATAGTCAGATGAAATGGTCAGATCTTAGAAAAAGCCAGGTACTGAAAAAATTCCTTGCACATGCAAGCATCTTTCTGAGCATTTGTTTTTAATCAGTACTACATTTTTCTTTCTCAGATTATGACTCTCTTTATTTGTGGACATTTATCAAAGTTAACTTCTGGCAGAACAGGTGCTGAGCAGGCAATATACATTTATAGTGCAATGTTCTGAAAGGTGAACTTGATCCTAGAGGAGTATGTCTGTGTACAGCATATATTCGTATTTCTCTGAGAAATATATTTTTCATTTAGTATTACAGTTCCATTGAATGAAATATCTTCATTCTAGCCCCTTTGAAGTGAAACAAACTCAAATATTCTTAATTTTTTTTTAGACCTCTGCAGGTAGAAAACCTAAAATATTTTTGAAATAGCCTTGAAATGAAACTATAAGCCAATATAAAGCCCATATTACTCTATGCAAGAGTTACTTCTTCATTTAACTTAGATGTTATAGGGCTGACACCACTTAGTGTTGTAGTTTCTTATTTTCTTTAAAAAATACTATTTCATTTCTTCAGAATCTTGCTAAACTTTAATTATCTGAACAGGAATTGTTCATGTTACTGTATGGGGTTTGCATGGCAAGGTTTTGGTAGCAGGGGGTTTACAGGGGTGGCTTCTGTAAGAAGCTGCTGGAAGCTTTCCCCATGTCCGACAGAGCCAACACCAGCCGGCTCCAAGATGGACCCGCTGCTGGCCAAGGCCGAGCCCATCAGTGATGGTGGTAGTGCCTCTGGGAGAACAGATTCAAGAAGGGGGAAAAAACACCTTCACAACAGTAATTGCAGCCGGAGAGAGGAGTGACAATATGTGAGAGGAACAGCCCTGCAGACCCCCAGGTCAGTGCAGAAGGAGGGGAGGAGATGCTCCAGGCACCGGAGCAGAGAT
>JAVJGG010000074.1:6218420-6249166 GCA_035590195.1 Aviceda cuculoides | reverse complement strand
TCTGCTCCCCCGTGGACCTCCCTGGGCTGCAGGGGGACAGCCTGCCTCACCATGGTCTTCATCACCACGGGCTGCAGAGGAATCTCTGCTCCGGCACCTGCAGCATCTCCTCCTCCTTCTGCACTGACCTGGGGATCTGCAGGGCTGTTTCCTCATACATTGTCACTCCTCTCTCCATCTGCAGTTTCTGTTGCACAGCTTTTTTCCCCCCTCCTTAAATACGCTATCCCAGAAGTGTTACCACTCTTGCTGATGGGCACAGCCTTTGCCAGCAGCAGGTCCATCTTGGAGCTAGCTGACATTGGCTCTGTTGGACATGAGGGAAGCTTCTAGCAGTTTCTCACAGAAGCCACCCCTGTAACCTCCCGCTACTGAAACTTTGCCATGCAAACCCAATACATTATAATACATAATGCATTTGATTAGAAACAAAGCTGTATAGGTAACTCTAGGTAACCCTCAATGACAATCTTTACTTTCAGTTGCATACCCAATATATAGAAAAAGTAGTAGAGAAATGGTTATAGATAAAAACTTAGCTGAAAAGTTTAAAAGTTCTCATCTTTCTTGAAATTTGGCAGGGCTATGTCCCCCTCCCGCTGCATGATTCTTTTGCTATTCCCATGGTTACTTGTTAGGCTTATAGAATTTGGCTGTTAAATGTCCACAAATGCTCACAACACTGGTCAGGCGCTACACAGCTGTAGCTGCCAGCTGAGTTGCAGCCGTGCTGCTGCCACTGCATGGCACACATCCCCTGGCAGAGCATGGCTGTCCCCTACCCTTGATTCACAGTCCCAAGGGCTGCACAAGGGCAAAGTCTAAGTTTTTCCTGAACGATTCTCCTGTGTGCTCAGCACATCCATGCTCTGCCAAACACCTGTCTATGTTACAAAGATGACATTCCACTGCCATATTTTATATTTATTCATATTCATTTTCAAACTTGCATAAATCCACTTACATAAGAAACACAGTGTATCTGGTCCAGACTTAATCATTTAATTTCCAAATACTTCAGTTTCTGAAGCTTCCAGAAAGTCTGTGAGTAGTTTTGGAGCTCTGATCAGTTAAGAATCCTGTTGTTATTGAATACCATTGATTTAAACATACCGTTTTCATCTCAGAAACTATAAAATATGGGAAGTAAGAATGACTGCAGACTGAGAATTTTGGTGGAATCTCTGGTGTGACTAAGTTAGCCTGGTAGTTACAGAAAAAAACCAAACATTAATGTTCAGTTACATGTCTTTAGGTTTAGTGTGTAGTTAGCTGAGGGACAGCACTATTTATGCTGATGGAAATGTTCTTCAAAGTATTAGCTGTAGCCTAGAAGCTTGTGTAGCTGTTCAGACAGTTCAGGTTTGCTCCTGAATCAGCTGAAGAAGATCATCCCTGAAAATGTAATCTTTACTCAAAAATCTGTTTTGGTTTGTTTGTTTGTTTGTTTTTCTTAAAGAAAGGTCAAAGCACAGGAATGCACAGAAAATCCTGAACTGATAGAAAAAATTGAAGATTGCCAAGATTACTTCAGAAACCTGTTGCCCTTCCTACATATACACAAGGGTGACTTCTTAAAACCATGCGGAGACAGTAGAGACGAAGGTTGGGGTGACATTGTCAGGGTGCCAGCGATGGGGCCAGGCCAAAGCCGGGGGGATGTCAGGCCACATGTGGGGGTCAGGATCAGGCCAGGTAAGGAGAATCAGGGTCTGGCACAGTTTTATTTTCTAGAGATAAGCTACGTCTATGCATATGTATCTCTTGTTCACATAATGTGAAGTAAATGCGAATGGGGCCTTCCTCAGTACCTTTAATGGGATGTGAAAAGCGAAAGTGACCTCCCTTCTTTGCATTCCTCTCTAACAGGGTCTGGTCTTTTCATAAGTGAGGATTACTAAGTAATTGCAAGGTCTGTAATTCACTAATTATTTTACAAAAATTTAAATTGAATCAGAAAGGTCCCCCTGACTGGCTCATTCCACTGAACAGAGGAGACATGTACAGTAAAGATATGTCAGTTATCTGTTTGAAAAACTCTGGGAAACTATCATTTAATGCTAGGGAGGGTCTGAACAGGAACTATAGATTGCTGTTGGGAAGAAAGAATCAAAAAACATATGTGTTTGATTCTTCCAATATTGATGAAATGCCCCTTTATGACTTATGCCCCAATCATTCCTTATCTCACAATAGATGTTATTATAATATCTCAGTGCTATATGGATTTAATTTCCTATTTTATCCCCACCCTCTTTGAACAGCATCTTAAGCTGTACACTTCACTTTACTAATCTTTATCACTTATTTCATTAGATATAGGCCTCGCTTTCCTAAAAGCCTTATTCTATCATGCCAGCTTACACCAAGAGTTAGATCAGTTAAAGCAGATAGAAGTAGCTGGAAGTTTCCTACAATGAACAAATTTCTGGCACCACTGCTAAAACAGGCAGGGCAGGCTGTCATGAGTCTTTGCTTGATTAGTTGCCCTTGGCTAACGTGATGCTCTCAATCATGCTTCATTCCATAATAACAGTTCTAATATTTCAAATACTCATGGTTCTTGCAGAGTTTTGGTTGTCTTGTTGAACAAATGAGAACTTGTACAGCTTGAGACATTCACCACCTGGAAGGTGCTTGACCAGTGTGGTGGGGACTGTACCACAGAGCTCCCAGTTTATCCTTGGGCAATCCACTGACTCACAGCCAGGCTGATTGAAGCAGAAGGTCGGATCTGAAGCTGCAAGGGCATTCCCAGCCATACCTAAGTGCAAGTTGGGCAGGAACCATTGGTAATAAAGAGGAATAGATGGGCTCGATTGGCAGTCAATCTCAAATGCTTCTGAATCAAAAAGACACTCTCTTGTGACAGTTCAGGGATTGCAATACCTATGGTGAGCATGGGATGGGAACGTCCTTACAGACACAGTCTTCTGCAGGTATCTCCCAACACCTAGAGAGAGCTAGAAAGAGCTTGATGATCCTGCCCTGGGAGGGATTTCCAAGATAATGGCTCTCTGGAACCTGCCTTTTGTTCCCAGCAGAAGCAGCCACCTACCAACCTGGAATTAACAGCAATATTTTGGTCTCTTCCAATGGTCTCAGAGTCTTATCTTTAGTCAGTCATCCCTACTCTTACTTTCTACAAACTGTAGATGGGTCACCCTCCAGATTCTGGGAGACCCTGTCACCAGAGGAAGTCCTGGGGATATAGGTCTTATCTGATCGAATCGGGAGTTGCTAAATCCTTAACAAAGGGCTGACTAAAGGTATGATTATTTGTTCATAGTAAAAATCCTGTTTTACCACAAACTATTTTTAAGAAATCCTGTAAGAAAGTATGCCTGTTTATACATTCATGTTCTTGTATTTTATTTTCTGTCAAATTAGACCCTGCATTTATGAACATCATGATCTGTGTGTACACCTCATTAAGAACTCATATCTTAGCCTGTGTGCTCACCCCTCAACCTTACAAATCCCAAAGGCGTAGGTAGCACTTGAATGAATTCCCCAAATTAGTTTCATTTTTGTACCTTCTTGAGGTAAACATGTGGCTCTTAGACATATACAAAAGCCCTACACGTAATAACCCCCCGGGCACCAGGAATACCCCCCCAAGCACCCCACCATGGCTGAAGAGGAGGCAGCCGCTGGAGGCCGCTCAGGCATTGCCATGGCGACAGGGCAGCAGGGGCATTCACCGACATGGGCGGTGTGGTAAAGGGTGGGGCTGACCTGAGTGACATCACTGACAGCCAATGAGAGAGGGCAAGCAGACCGGCGGGGCCAATGGGGACCAGGAGGTGGGTGTTAGTGGGAGCAACTCCCTCTCGGTGCAGTTGAAGCCATTGCAGGCCTCAGTGGTGTGGGAGGGCTTTGTGGTGCATGAAGGAGAACCATGGTGTGGAATTAACCCCCCGCACGGCTGCTGGGCAGTGGGAGTGCAGGTAGGCATCTCCAGTGGTGGCTTCATGGCTGAAGGGGACTGGGTGGACCAGGATTTGGCTGTTTCTGGCCAGGAAGCAGCAACCACAGAGAAAGAGGAGGCTGATGTATTGACAGGCACTTCAGAAAAGAAGATAGAAAGGGGAGGCGGCTTTTACTATTGAAGTGATTGCTAAAACATCTCCAAATGAAGCCATGTAATAGCATCCAAGGAAGAAACTTCCTGTATTGGGTTTGTGTGGCAAGGTTTTGGTAGCAGGCAGGGTTGCAGGGGTGGCTTCTGTGAGAAGCTGCTAGAAACTGTGAAGCTGTGCCCATGAAGAAGGGAGGGGTGGGGGGAAAGTGTTTTAAGATTTGGTTATATTTCTTATTACCATGCTCTGTTTGATTGGCAAGAAATTAAGTTAATTTTCCCCAAGTTGAGTCTGTTTTGTCCATGATGGTAATTGGTGAGTGATCTCTCCCTGCCCTTATCTTGACGCACGAGCCTTTTGTTACATTTTCTCTCCCCTGTCCAGCTGAGGAGGGGAGTGATAGAGCAGCTTTGGTGGGCACCTGGTGTCCAGCCAGGGTCAACCTACCACACTTCCCTTGAATATGGGCAGTCTCCCAGTGTACTATTAGCATTATTCTTGGGGTGAATACCAACTTTAGGACCAATTAAGTAAACCATGACTCAAGTAATTTACTAATGATGAAGCCAGGTAATTTGACTTTCATTCAAATGTCTATTTATGCTTATTTCCAGGAGCCCACATAACATGTCTCAACTATAGTTGGATAGGAGCACCCATTGGTACCTTTTCTGAGAAAACTGTCTTAATTTTTTTGCAGTGCCAAGATGAATTTATTGTAATCTGTTTAGCCCTTCGAAGGCCAGGCATGAAACAGTTCAGTAATACACAGCCAAATAAAACTGAGATTCACAAATGATGTTTTATTTTCTTCTAAATATAGGTTTGAGGGAATTATGCTACCTGCAGGAATTATGCCACTGTCTACAGGGTTTGTCCTTGGGCTCTTGCTCAAGAAATATGAGTTACCAATCCATTGGGTAAATAAGTGGTTTATTTATCTGATATGCAGCGCAGCTCGAGCTGGGTGCCTCCAAATAGGGACCCCAAACAAAGAAACCCCTGGGCAATTACACCCTTACAATCTAAATTCCACACCCTTCATGCAACAGTTCTGGCCAGTAGTAATATTAGGGTCTGAGATCTTCCCGTTCTCCATTGGGTCACTTCATTGTCTCTAGGCAGGCTGTTTCTTCTCTTATGTCTAAGGCTGCTGCATCAGCTGATGACTGTAGTGGCCTTCCTTACCTTCTTCCAGCTTGAACCAGCTCTGGGGCCTTCTTTTACTTACCTAGGTAAAAGTTCAGCATGTCTGGGTGAACATTCACAGCTTGCAGCCTAAGGCTTCAGCAAATTTAGCTACCAATGCTAAACAAGTTACGCTAAGCAAGTTCTATGTAACTAGTATACCTGATTGCACAACAGGCTTGCAGTGATGGTAGCAGATCAGGGCAGTCAGCACCAGGAGCAGAAGACAGACAGCTGTGAGGGCCATGTTTTGCAGCTGGGCACAGTGGGACATGTGGCCCAGTCTTCATCTGTAGGGTTCCCTGGAAAGCCTGTAAAATCAGATTAGGATGAGAAGATAATGAACTAGGTTGGGGGTCTAGAAGAGTCATGGGGTGCCTGACTGCATTCAGCACAAAGAGATCCCACTAGGCTGGAGGACACCTTTGACCATCATTTGCCCTAGCCCTGGTATCCAGGGTTCAGGCATGCAGTACCCTACTGTGGCTAAAAACCCTCACAATTGCTTCTTTGTTACCGGTCAAGGTATTTTTACAATAGCCTGGACCCATTCCGCATCTACTATCTTTGTACTTCTTTTAATGTGAATCCTAAATATGTTACTTCCTGCTGACACAGCTGAAGCTTAGAAAGAGATACACAGTGACCTTTTTCTGCTAAAGCAGTACACAGACAAATAGTATCTGTCAAGCAATCTTTGTATGTCTTGCCGGCAAGTAACAAATCATCTACATATTGTAGAAGTATAGAACCTCCAGGTAATACAGTATCTTTCAAATTTTCTCCTTGCCACCCCAGCATGTGATCCTTAAAATAGTTAGAATCATAGAATCGTTTAGGTTGTAAGAGACCTTTAAGATCGTCAAGTCCAACTGTAAACCTAACTAACACTCAAAGTCCACCACTAAACCATGTCCCTAAGCACCACATCTACATGTCTTTTAAATAACTCCAGGGATGGTGACTCAACCACTTCCCTGAGCAGCCTGTTCCAGTGCTTCATAACCCTTTTGATGAAGAAGTTTTTTCTAACATCCAATCTAAACCTTTCCTGGTGCAATCTGAGGCCATTTACTCTCATCCTATCACTTGCTACTTGGGAGAAGAGACCGAACCCCACCTCGCTACAACCGCCTTTCAGGTAGTTGTAGAGAGTTATAAGGTCTCCCCTCAGCCTCCTTTTCTCCAGGCTAAACAACCCCTCATGTGACAGTTCTGCCCAGTAGTAATATTAGGGTCTGGGGTCTTCCTGTTCTCCATTGGGTCCCTTCATTTTATGTGTGTGGGCTGTTTCTCCTCTTATCTCTAAGGTTGCTGTGCCAGCTGACAACCGTAGCAGCCTTCCTTGCTTCACCTTCCAGCTTGAACCAGCTCTGGGGCCTTCTTTTACTTACCTAGGTAAAAGTTTAGCATCTCTGGGTGAAAGTTCACAGCTTGCAGCCTAAATCTTCAGAAGATTTAGCTACTAATGCTAAACAAGTTATGCTGAGGAAGTTCTATATAGGTAGTATACCAAATTGCACAACATATAGAAAATACAGGTTTTCTAGGCGAGATGATTTGTTCTTTTGCCATAGTATACATAAATCTAGGAGATGTAATTTGAGTAGCATGGGTGTGTTATTTCTCCTAAAAGTGTGTGGAGATTGCTTGTTAAGAGGGGAGTAGAGATGGGAAGCAGTGATGATTCTGGGTTTTGGTTCAAGATTTATATTTGTTTCTTTATATTTGTTTCTTTCTTTGTTATATTGTGTTTCTTTAAATCTATACACCTTTAGCTTTCCATCTGCTGCTCTAATCCTTTTGGAGAGTCATAAAAAACAGAGTGCAATACATACTTCAGTTAACCTCAAAAAAATTGGTCATCAAGGTCAACAAGGGGCTTTCATGTTAGACATTTTAGGAGTCTCAGAGCTAGAACATCTTTTTGCCTTCTAAACTCTCTCTGAAAAGGGACTAAAATAGAAAACATCTTTTCTGTTAAAGTGGTTGAGAATTATAAGAAGCAACTAATTAAGGTGCATTAACGTAAGCCTGGCAAGCCTTTGGTTTTTTATTCAACAGCTTGCTTGTCTGGTGGAATTTTCCAACTTGTGAAATCAGTGACCTTTCCTCATATTAATCCTCCTGAGTAACATTTTGATTATGAGGTCATTCAAAGCAGAATCTTACAAAATAAGAGTTATACATCTACATTAACCAGAAGGATCTATAGTCAGTATTCAGATTGGGATACAAACCTAAAGAAAAGAAAGTTAAGAATTCAGTCTGTTCTAGAGTTACTTGTTGAAGGCTAAAAGCAACAAAAGGGTTTAGGCATGAAAGTATGGTCTAACTGCTGTTGTAGGTTTCTGAGTAAAACATGTAAGTCTTTATGTCTGCTGTCAGCTGCCAGTTAACCAAGGTAGTTCTTAGGATCAGGAAAATCACATGATTTTCCACTGCTGAAATTCCTGAGCTCCCTAAATCTGAGCTCTGGCTATGCTCAGAAGCACCTGGGTTTTAAGAGCCATTAGCGTACCTGTAAGTATCCCCAGTCTGCAAAATACTTTTCTTACCTCAATTGTGGGGTCTTAGGATGGACTTTCTCGTAATACAATTTCCATAGCGTTTCTCATATTAAGAGGAGAAGGATTTGTTCATGCTCCTTTTCATTATACAGCTGTAATGGGAAAAATTAATGCTGTTTTTGACTGTTATGTGGAGTAAAGTTGTGTGGAACCATCACCTGTGTGCAGTTCTAATTAGTCACGTACAAGAAGTGTTAGTTTGTATTTGTCTCCAAATATGTACAGAGATGTTTGAAGAAATGAAGTCCAGTTGTACAATAAAAGGTGACAATGGGTTGTTTGTATATTCTAGCAAAGCAAAGGTGGTCCTGTTTGTCTAAAATATTTACCTCAAACTAGTCCATATTAACTGACAGTGTCTACATTGCATAATACTTGACCTATTATTTAGGTGATATTTATTTAGCTGATTATTATTTTTCCTTTTTAATTCAAAGAGCCTGAAAGAATGAATGCTGTATGAGTGACTTACGGTATGATGGTGACAGTATTTGCTGCAGGCCCGGAGGTGAGAAAAAAGGGAAGTTTGCATACTTGACAGTACATGTGCATTTTCTAGGATAATGTCAGAAGACAATGTAATGTGCAGAAAGCCAAACCTTGGGTGGTCACCTCCTTGAAGCAGACAGCTGCCCCTGAAGCCAGATTTCACAAGAGTTCATTTTTTTAAAAAGGCTATCTGAGAATACATACATGTTAGAATAAAAAATGTAAACTATTTGCACTTTAGAAGCATTCAAAGGCTGACTAGAGGCAGGAGCAGTGTTGACAGAAACAAAAGACAGGTAAATACTTGACAATACCTTTTAAGTCAAAGTGCAAAGTTAACACAGGAAAAAATTTATAGAAATGCACTGAATACACTGAGGTAGAAAATGAGAGGGATGTCTTTAACCCTCAGAGTGGTGAAGCCAAGTACCAAACCTAACAATTTTTAAGGTCCTTGACTCAGGTTTTCCAGTTTTATATTCCTACAGCTTAAGTGGCAGGAACACATATCCAAGATTTAAAAGATGTTGGTTTTGTTTTTGTTTTGTTTTTGGTTTTGTTTTTATGCCCTTACTTAACAAAATCTAAATCTTTTTTACAGGCTGTGAAGATGGAGGTGGGTATCTTGAATCCGCTTATTAGATCTGTACTACTTGGCATGGGATAAAGGAATTGTTAACAACTCCCCGACCCTATTTTAACATTTATTGGAACAGAGTCTAGAATGCAAGAATATTTTTTGAGTTGAATGGTTTAATCATTAGTTCATGAAGACTTACTCACAGTTTGGTTTCTATTTTAATTTCAGTGGAACTAGTGAATTTTGGAAGAAAACAGTATAGCTAAAAAAAAAAAAAAAGATTCAGTACTGCATAATAATCACATTCTTAAGTTTCTTTCTAAATGTAAGTTTAAGTGGTGGTCTCTGTCTATGTAGTAAGCGTTTCGATAAAATTTTGTGTTAGTAGACGTTTGTGTGCATTAGCATTTCACTCATAAATTAAAAAGGATCCTGAAATTAGAAAGAATAAAAAAGTTTATAATTTACCTCTGATATTGTGGTCATGTCTGAATCCCAGTAAGCATGAAATATTCTGGAGAGCTCTGTGTAAGTTATGTAACTCTTGTTCCTTGTTCTGTAAAGTTTATGTGGTAGAATATCTGCTATACCCGATCCGGGGTGATCTGGGAAAAAAAAAAAAAAAAAAAAAGCTATTCAGAGCCTTCACACACACATGCACAAAGAGGAAAATTGATAGAGAATGAGGAATGGGAGAGAACAATATTTAAACTCTAGTTCCTGTCTGAAATTGAATCTCTGATATGGAAACATAAGTATCATCACCTCTGGACTATGCTGAATAGTACAGGATTTTTTTGATGAAAGCATTACCCTCCTTTCACAAAGAAACCTCATCAGGACTATGGTTTTACTTGCCTTTCACGTCTGGTACCCGATGAAGTTGTGGAACAGAATATATGTATGTGCAGTTGTTTTGAAGCTGCATAAAACTTTGACTCTCCAATGTCCAGTAGTTTGCTTTGATTTTTTACCACATTACATTGAAGACTTCGTTAGGTGAAAAAAATCTGAAAATACCCAGAATTTTCAGTGAAAGATATATAACTATAAAAAGAATGACATAGATATACATAATATTACTGAGCATGAAATACACTGCTTTTCTTAGTCTGTCAGAATTCAGGTGCTGAGAAAATTTGTCCATTCCACATATTTATTGTTAAAAAAAGTATTCTGATCATAAAAATACTATGGGTCTTTGGTGACACTAAAGCTTAATGTTGCAAAGTATGGCTCTTTGAAATGCATTGAAACTGTTGTCTGCTTTTATTTGTCCATTCTTTTACTTTCTCTCCCAGTAGGAACTAATTTTCTTTAGTAGGATCAAGTTGGAATGCAAATGTTTATTAAATGCATATTCAAACCCTGCAGTCACAGGCGAACTACTGCAGTGTTCACATATTGCAGCTTGGCTATTGTAGGTGCCTTTGTATTAGAAACTACTTTTCCCAAAGGCTTCCTATAATGAAGAAGTCAATGACCTCTAAATTACAACTAAAATGCTCAAGCCGGTCTTGCAGATGAATGCTTTTGATTATGGTCTACAGTATGCAGAGTTCAATTTCTATTTAAAGCAAAGAGCTTTGGGTTTATTTGTATGTATCTGGGGTTTTTTGATGTGAAGATTTGATATTAAAATGCATTAAACAAAACCTTCTGATTTAAAATTTTATTGAGAACTTAAATATAAGGAGTTACACATGTGCAATCACTATTTGCTATTTCAAAAACTGTAACCATATGAAAAACAGAAGCAAAATCAAGCACAGATCCAAAGGTATAGCTTAGTTATTGCTTACTGTTACATATAAACAATAAAAATAATTTACTACTTATCATAATGGAAAAAGTTCAGGCAAATATGAAGAAAAAAAAAACTTTCTCGGGAAATTAAGATTAGACTGGTTCTGAACCCATTAAAATCAAAATGCTTCCAGCAGTAATTTTGGGGGGTTTTGGGGAGGAGGGAGGGGACGGGAATTTGAGAAAGTGGAAAGATAGTTATTTGAGTGGCAGACTCCCTTTTTCTAGTCTAGGGATGATGAGAGCAAAAATCTTGGTCTTTAGAAAGCTGGGTGTATGTGATTTCCAAACGTGTAATCTGATCATCTTGTTCTTTTAGCTCAGCAAGGATCTACCTTCCAAAATGAAGAAGATGATGTTTTTAAATGTTGCACAAAAAGAAATTCATGGGAAGAATTTAAAAAAATATTTCAAATAGTTTATTTTCCAGGACAGAACAAACCAAGGTCTTGAAATCTTAAAGTGGAGTTGCTTCTTTCTGTCACCTCTTGCTGTATGTTTACCTTTTTATATTAGTTTAATTTTTTAGAAGAAGGATTTTTCTTTTTGATAGTAATTACTCATGTCACATGCATGAATTTCAGGAAGTTCCTCAACTCAAACTGATTCATAAAAATGCATGTCCTTGACTGATATAAATGTGAAGACAATCTTTCAAAATGCATGGCAAAAGAAATACAATTCCCAAAGAAAGATTCACATTTAAAAATACATCAATTTTACAGCTAACAAAGTTTTCCTATTGTCTGGTAAATTCTGGATTACTTATTTTATTGTTTAGTTTTCATGTTACTGGTAAAAACAGAAGGCAAAATAAGATGAAAGTTTGGCTGGGCTTGTTAGCCTTATTAGATGGAAGACAAATGTTTGGAATTGTATAGTAGATATTACATTTATGCTTTCTCTATTTTGATAAGAATATGAACTAGTGAAGCTGCACAGCACATCTCAAAACATTTGAGGACCATTGTACAATTTATGTCATGTCTATATTAAATCTCTATTTTTACCGGTGACTCCTAATCTTTAGAAAGTAAGTGCAAAGTAGTAACAACTTATGCTTTTGATCTGGTTTCTAATTTAATTAAGAATTCGTGACCACCAGAACATCTTCTGAGAAGAGCACAAGCAGTTTCATGCAAGTCGGCACCATTTTTTTTTCCAGCTTATATAAAGAGAATCATGTATGTATGCACTAGAATATCCAGAAGGTAAAATGGGATTAAAAACCAGTCCATTACAGAAAAGAGAGAAACAAAGGAAGATTCATGGAGGAAAGAGGTAGAAGAGGCAGGATCTAGATGACAAGACTAGAGAAGCTTACAGAACCAGAGAAAATTGCCTTTGATCTCAGAGAGGGTTAGTGGTTTAGAGGTGTTCTGAATGTGACTGAACGGCATGGGAGGAGGAATGAGATCCAGTAGCAAATACAACTATTTTTACATGTTGCCTCTTTTAAAAATGTTTTTAAAATTAGTTCAGAAGAAAATATTTGAATACTGTTACATCATAATGGTGAGATAATGATGGATGGGAGAAGCTGCAGGAGAGGCTTTTAAAATGTTTTGTAGCTTCTTTTTACAATGACAAGCATGGGTGCCAAATAATGGTGAGCAAAATATCAGTCTACTGTATCAGCGTCCATTAGGTAAAATGTTTGTAATCTTCATCAAGTATTCTCTTTGTATTTTCATGTTATTAATATCTTACTAAGATGTTTTCTGTCACTGACATTTTCTCTCAATTAGTTTTAAAAATTTTGAAAGGGAAGTACAGGACAAACAAAAGTTGACATCTTGAGAGTTCCCAGGAAACAGATACCCTTTTGTCACAGAACAGGGGCAGTTTAACAGACAAAAATTCAGCAAGTGTTTAGTGCAATAGGATGTGATACTGTGGTAAACATAATTTATTAGTGGTCTGGAGGAAGAAGAGGTAACAGTAGAAGGTTGATAGAGGAGTGACAAAAGGGTGTATAATGAGCAGAAAAGCAGAGACTGTAGGCTGTCATCAGGATCTGGAGAATAAGGAACTCAAATAGGAGCATGGACAGAGATCTGGCAGATACTTGTCTATGTACTGAAGTACTTTGAAAATCTGTTAATCCTTTGCCAGAATCCTCTGTTCCTTTCCTGTGCCACGTTTCCTAGAAAATATTTCAGGAGAGAGCTTTCACTTGGTACTTATGTGAAAGAATATGATCAAAACACTAGGAAAGATAAGGGGATTTTAAAAGTTAAAGGCAGAAGCTGTTAACACTTTGCCTAAAACCATGAAGGTGACTACTATAATAGGTCCTATCCTATTTGTTCAGGCAAGGAAAAAAAGACTTAATTTACATTCATACATACATTTAAGAGTATATACCTAGTCTGCTCAAAAAGAAATTGTTGATCATCTGAGGCACCTGATTCTGATTGCTAGTAAAGTTTCTTTTTCTATGAAAAGGGGTTTTTGTTAATGTTAAAAAGAGATGGTTTTCTGCAATAGTTATACATACTTTAAACATTATTTATTTTTTCTAATAGAATTTGGGGGAAAATTATGTTTTTCATATTAGTAGCTTGTTTTATTGTTCTGCTTTGTGTGTGTTTAATTAAGAACAAAAGGTACAATTCAGTAATGATGAGAAAAATTTGAAGTGTTCCTGTAACACTGACAAGTCTCTATAAAACTTACGTAGTGTTGTATTGTACAGTTGGACCAAAATGCGTAACAAAACAGTCTGTCTGTATTTGAAAAGATGACTAGCTGGGCATTCTGTTACACTACAGAGCAGTCTCAACTTATGAAGTGATACAAGCAGCTCAACATGTGGAATTTATAAAGCAAGCTTAAAGAAATTGAAGGAAATTTGTATTCTCGGGATTTTGGACAAAAGGAATCTGTAGACTTTATAATTCTGTCCTTTGTACTGCATACCCACAGATTTCCTAAGGTCAGTCAGGGTGAAACTAAACCATTAGCCTTTCATAAACTTCACAAAGAGAAGTGAATCCATAGCTGTTCCCAAAAGATCATGAATCTGGAAAGAATTAGAATGCATTTTCTTTGCTGTATGTTGTGCTTCAAGACACTCCCTCATCCCTTTGTGGTGGGAAGCTTTTCTAATATTAGGCATATCTAGAAACTGCAGAGTAGAGGGCTGAACAGCATTTCTTTTCTCTTCATCCAAGCTGATTTAGTCACAGTTTTGTTCCTTCATTCTTTACTTGTTTTCTTTTAGTCTATTGTAGTGTGGCACAAATTACATTCTGTATCATCCTTTTCTTTCAACAGACATATTTCATTATTTTTTTACTGTATTCCGTGTGGTGGAATATATTTTTAGATATACTGTCAAAGTAATGCAGTTTTTCTCTCCATGCTATTTTTGAACAGCTGAGGTAAAGAGCAACTGAATTTACCCAGCCTGGTAGAAAATATGTATAATTTGGCAGGGGGGGAATCTTTTTTAGTCACTTAATTTCCCTGCATTCCATTATTGAACACTTAGAGGTCAGAATTTTAGATTAAAAGAGGCTTGATTTGATAAAGAAAGTGTTTTCTCTTGCTAACAGTGAAGACAGCAAATACATCACTGACTTGCATTAACTCAGCATGATGAAACGGGTCCATGTGTGGTCCAAAGAGCAGCCAGCAGGATGAAAGTAGCCTCAGAAGCATTTCTTTTTCCTGAAGGTGATAGAGAATAGCTCTTTGAACACTGAAGTCTGTATTTCCTCTGGCTTGTGGCTCAGTACAGATGACATTGGCAGTGCTAGTAAAAGCCTCTTTATTAACCTGACCCTGCAGGTCTCAGGAGTTGTCCAGGCTTGTGTTGGCCTAAGCTGACTTCACTTTATTTTAGTTGTGACTAAAAGGGGCTAGGAGGCAGCTCACTATTATTTAAGTTGTTTTAGCTTAGCTCTGTCTAGGCCACATACAGTAAAATTCTAGCAAACCTACATGGTCACTAGTTAACAAACATTAACTTTATGTCAATTCTGGGAGATTGTTGTGTAATTTCAATAATAGTCAACAAGTGAAGAAAGTCAAACAGTAGCTAGGAACCAATGATGGAGGAATTAAGAAGACTGACTCTATTAGAATACACTTCAAAATAACCCCAAACTGGCCCAGGACCAAGGTGGGGGAAATCTGTACCACAAACAGCATGCATCTGGTGATGTGCTTATGATGTTGATGAGTTGTCCAAGTCTCCACCACCACCCCCCTCCCAGGGCATCCTCTGGCGGCACTGGGCAGCACTGGGAGGATAAGCATAGCATTATAGAAACAGGAGTAGATATTAGAAAGTTTGCATGTATTTGTCTGAACCATCTGCATAACTGTGTAACTTGTAAGCGTACATTTTTATAACTGGGCTAATAATAACTGATGTATTTTGATTTGGCTGTTGAAACATTGGTTGGACTGGGACTACTCTGGACTATCCAACATGCTGAGCTGTGTTCTGAGGTTATGCTATCTGACTGCAACACACCATATTATAGCTGTTCCATTACAGCCATTATGTGAGACCAAACCATCCTTTCTCCAGTAATGGCAATGAGGCACACTGTGCTGGGTTGATGCCAGCCAGCATCTCGGCACCTCGCCCACTGCTCCATTTCCTAGCAGGACAGGGCTGAGAATAGGAAGAGCAAAAGTGAGAAGATTCCTGCATTGAGGCAGTTAGGAAACAAGGCAATTTAACAAATAAGGAAAGAGGGGAAAAAAAACCCAAAACCAAACAAGTAATGCAAAGGCACTCACTCACCACCTCCTACAAGCAGACGGGTGCCCAGCCAATCTGAGTGGCAGCCTTAGAAGACCTTGGAAGACCAAACCTCCCAGGGTTTTATTGCTGAACGTGACATGACATGGTCTTGTGGCATGTAGCATCCCTTCGGCTAGGTCAGGTTAGCTGTCCTAGCTGTGTCCCTTCCCAGCTTCACACGTGCCTCTAGGCTACTTTCTGGGGTGACAAAGTAGGAAAAACAGAAAGCCTTGACACTGTGCAAGCACTGATCAGCAACAGCCCAAACATTGGTGTGTTATCAACAGCTTTTTAGTCACAAATTGAAAACATAGCACCATATGGGCTGCTGTGAAGGAAATTAACTCTGTCCCAGCCAGACCCAGTACAAAAACCTATAGGAGAATGTAAAAGAAAGACACAGACGTGTACACACCCATAATACTCTCACATCCAAACATGTTCAGTTCAGGGACTTCCTGAATAACTGTGAATTAATCGCCTTCTTTTGCAGTACTACAAATTGAATTCTTCTCTTGCACTGATGTAAATATGTTCTAGAATTTAAATTGATATGTTATTTTAAGGTAAAACAACACAATTTACCGGTGTCACTCAACTTCGAAGGCTAAAAGTAATTTTAATTTGTTTTTGATATACGACCATGTTTATTTCTGAAGTAATATGACATATGGTATAATCAGATTATGTGTGTCATCACTAAAAATTTTGGGTCTAGATCCACAGTTGGTATGACGAATACTTATTATATAAATCTATTATTTGGTATAATACCACTGAAATATTTTTTTTTTTTTTTTTGAGGATCAATTCATGGATAATAAAAGATAAAAATTAATGATGTTCCAGTTCACATGAATTTCTACTGAGATAAAATTATCTTCTGTCTTAACAATTACTTTTGGCTAATGTCACTAGGGGAGCCATTAGAATTCATTTCATGCTGCGTCAGGTATGAAATTCCACTTTATAAGACATGAGTTTACCAAAGTTAGATCATATTAGACTAATGTGATATTCTTTTTCTAGACAAAGTAAATGATGTAGATCTAATCTATGTGAACTTTTATAGAAATATAATATTTAAGGTACAGGAAGTCTACTGAAGATAGCATTAATATAAATATTCAGGAACATCAACATCACCTGAAATGGAGGTTACAGTATCCTGAATAATAAACAAACTCTCAAGCTGCAGAAATTTAATAAAATTAAGGATAGGTGTTGGTATCAATGCTGTGGCAGAAAGAAAGAGAGGTCCATCCTCATGAAATTTGCTGATAAGGTAGAGATGGAAATCTTAAATATATGGGGAAGGACTGGAAAATTTGCACCAGCTTGGTGAAGTGATAATCATACTGAGGCAAAAAGTAGTGACCAGAAGACATCATCATACTTTTAAGGACAGAGTGGAGATCATTGGTTGGACCAAGATAATGAGAAAAAAAATACTAGTTGTTGGTCACAGAAGACTGAAGCACCTGTGGAAAGGCTAACCTATCTCTATCATTTATTGGGCACAGTACAATTCTGTTAACCAGTCTCTGAAATAGAGGAACCTTTTCCCATGTGGACATATAGAAAAGCTACCTATACTTTTATTCCATTTATTCTTTCTTATAAGTAGACTAAAATACTTCTTTCTCAAAGTAAGCTAAATCAAAGAAGGAAATATTAGTATAAAAGTAAATTAATACAAAATTACTCTGAATAAATTTGGATTGAAAAAACATCGATGAGGATGGGTCTGGAATAGTTTCCAAAGGAAGAAGAACAGCAAGAGACTACTGCATTTTAAGATGCAATTTAATTAGTTTCTGAAAAAAAAAAAAAAAAAAAAAAAAGAGAGAGTGTTTCCTTGTTCCGTGCTTGAGAAAATGGGTTCAGGTTTGGGTTAATCAAAGATTTAATCGAAAGTGTCAACATCTCAACTGAAGAGAGATAAAAAGCATATGAAATACAGGTTGCCATTGTTTGGAATGCATAAAATAAATAAATAAATACAGTAATAAAAAAGGTTTGCACTTTTTTTTTTCCTAAAGTGAATCTCTTTGTTCACACCTGTCCCAAAGTTAAGTAGCTCTGGCTTCAAGGGAAAGGAAATGTTCTGCTCCACATTCCAGCTATAACAACCTGCCTGTTTACCACCACCTTCAGTTAGCAAAGCTGCACCCAGGTCATTGCACATTGCACAGCCCTCTTCCTGGTAGATGCAGTAGAGGGTAAAGATAGACTAATCTCTCAACTGCACAAGAAAGGAGTGGTGGAACATAGGTTAGTAGCCTAGGCAAAAAATAACTCCTCTGCTTCCTAGTTTGGTGGTGAATCAGCAGTCCCCACAACTCCAGATGTTGCTCCTGACACCCAGATGGTTCCTTGGTGGTTTTTACCTTTTCCGAACAGGTGTGAAAAATCTGTTTGATGATGAATTGCACTGGGTTTTATGGTTGAGTTTTCAGTTAAAGAAGAGAAACTCACTGGTGTTTTTTTACCTGAGAAGCTTTGTGAGGGACATTGACATAACCCAACCATTAACCACATTATCTTCCAGGTTCATTGTTTAAAATACCTTTCTACGTTTCAAAACAAACACGCGAGGCTGAAGCAAGGCCCTTAAAAGAACAATTCTTGGTCATATTTTAATTTGTATGTAGCTGAATAATACAATACAGTCCTGCAAGTGTCCACATTGAGAAGGATTGTTCCCATCACACAACCTTCCACTTGTGTCTTTGAAACTGGAGTTTAGGTTCCGGTTTAGCTTAACATGAGCTTTATGTTTGGCATTAGTTTCAATGGAGCTAAATGTATGCAGGGAGCTGCCTACAGGCTTGACGAGCTTTATGAAACAGAACACAAGAAAGACATCCTGAAATGTATAGTTTTACAATTGTTGTACAAGCTGAGCACTTTTTCCTTTGAGTCTAAACTAATTCTATGATCTAAGTACACAAGGGCAGCTACACCATCTCACACCAAAGGTCAGTCTAGCCCTGTTGTAGATCCCTGTGGAAGAGCTAGGGAAAGCATTCAGGGATACTTTCCCAGAATACTATCCCAGCTGCCAATAATTTGTAATTCAGTGATGTTCTAAACCAGACTTAGAATTTTTATACTTAATAGCCCTCAATGGATTTTTCCTTCATGAACTGGTCCAGTTCCTTCCTGAACTGAGATCCCCCACATCCTGTGGGGAGCAGTCCTACAGCTTAACAACACGCTGTGTGAGGAGTTGTCTCTGGGCTTGCTTCCTGATACTTTCACATGATGTCCTCTTGTTCTGCAAAAGGCAGTGAACAATCACTACTTTCCCTGCAGTCATTTTCCTTTTTTTCACTTTCCCTGTATTGTTTATGATTTTACAGACTTTTATCGTTACTGTCTATTCTCTGGGCTGAAGAGTCATAATCACTTCGTAGTTACCCAACAGGAGCTGTCCATGTATTTTATTATCCACTCTCCAACCTAGTTCTCTGTGTGGCTGACAATGTGATCTCACAGATTATATTTAAACTGTATGGCCAGATCAGCTGTCTTCTGCTGGGACGAGAAGCAGAAATACACGGATATTCCAAACTAATACTGGGAGAAGAAGGAGGAGATGGGACCTTGCTACCATACTGTGCATCAAAATAATCATAGGAATATTTATTTTTTAAAAATCTTCCACTGAAATGGCACAAAGTCACTTACTCTGTCTAGTTCTATAACTTGCACTGCCTCAGGCTTTCATTCTATCTGTATTCATGTGTTGTTTTCTACCTTATCCTTTTTTCAGGAGCTGTTTGGGACATGTACAGCTCTTAGCTGCAAGAGGCCAGTGTAAGCTCCAACATAAATAAAAAAATTAGTAACAAGTGTTTAACCACTCCATTGTTTCTCTGTATTCAATGCAACTTCTGTAGCCCAGGAACTTCACCTACTTCTGTGAGTCTGACTATGTCCTTTCCCTTCCAACGAGTCTAATATTTTACACTGTCACTTCTCCACATCCTCAATCAGCCCAGACAAATAATTCCCTGATTACTGATAGTTTGAAAAGGAATGATATAGTTATCCAAACAATAGCAGAAAATTGCTTAAGATTTTACCAAAATGGTGTTCCATAAAAATATTGTCACCTCTGATCAATTTCATATTTTATGGTTAATAACACCTAATGTCTTTCCATTAGCAGATTGTGATCTTAAAACTATGCAACTTTAACTAACTTAATAGGAAAATATACTTAAGCCTTGAATGCTGACGTATTACAGAGGCGCCATGCTGTGCATAAGGGTAAACCAGCTAAGGGCTGTTTTTGTGGTGGCAAGGAAGCAACTTCGAGTGTAGGTCACCACATCTCAGTGCTGTTTCACACAAGCCTGTGTACAAAAATCATTCTGTCCCTTGTGGATGGGGAGAAACAATGATATAATGAAAGCTTATATGAATATGTGCTTACAACCTTTTACATATATGTCACTATTAGTACTTTTGCCATAGGCATTTAGAGGGGATGGTTGGCTGTTAGGCAACTTTTAACTGTGTTTTAAAGGGTGTCTTTTCATGCACTTTTTAAAGGACTGATTTTTCACTACCAGTCATGAGGAATTCTTTAATATTCTTCTATTCTTTTTCAGGATGTCCCAGAAACATGGGATGATTTTTAACCTGGTTTTAGTTAAATAAATATATGTGCCTAGGCATCCTGGTCTTGATCATGACTATGCTGTGGTAGGGAATAAATGGATTGTCCAGATCCCCAAATGTTAACAGGCTAAATTAGAAGACTGAAGACAGATAGATGTAGGCAAGCAAACATACAAACTACACCAGAACAACAAAATTACTTCTCCTGGTAGGCAGTTAGAACTCTATTAGGCCAAAATGTTTTGGAGAAATCAGTATGTGCTTTGATGACATGAAAGTTTTTGAAGGTATGTCATTGGCTGTACTGGCCACCATTAAAATATCCACAGTCACTTGTGGTTTTGTCACCTAGTGTTGCCATGGAGTAGTTGGAGGATAAATTAATCCATGGAAATGGCTTTGGAAATGCTGTATGGCAGAGCACGGCTGCATTGTTAAGGTGAATGTAATGAACAGGGCTGGACTATGTCCTCTGCTGCAGGCCTGGGGTGGGTTGTTTGCCAGGGAAACACTGAAGTTGCTTGAAGTGTGCTTAAGAAAGGTCAATAAAAGAACTGTTGAAATACTGAATAAAATATTTCAGCAGAGCTCCTTGAATTTAGACAGTAAACTGCTGAATTTCTTGCCTAAAAATATAATCTTTTGCATTAAAATTTAGTAACACCCAGTTGTGTGTTCTGGTCCACATTTTTGCAAGTAGCAGACAATGAGAGATGAGAAATTTCACCTAAGCAGGAAGACTTCTGATTGCAGAATGATTAGCCTCTAGAGTTTCCTAACAGTGGACCAGGATTTTGTCTTACAGACACTCCCCGTAAGAAAACAAAGCTGCATCAGCCACAAAACCCCTTGGTAGCTTTCAGAGACCAGTAAGAGCTGTTTAGTATATACTTGGGAGGGCGGTTTCAGCTAGGTGGGTGTGTTGTTTTGAGAGAAAGGTACAGGAGGAACATATCTTCATCCTAAGCCAGCGCTTAGACAGCTACAGCCAATCCTGGGGAGCAGGAAGAGGGAAAGAGCAATAACACTGGCTAACAGGATTCTGAAAAGCCCTGCTGATGAACACAGAAATGAGAAATGCAGAAACGATTCCCCATTTTTTAAGTTATAAAGTTTCAGCAAGGTTATCTTACTAGACCTCTCTAGTGGTTTTCTTACACTGTGTACCATCTGAACTTAGTCTATAAGTTTTTTAAGTCAAGGGCAGTCTCTAATTAAGTACTCTGCCTTCTGGGCTAGGGCCACTGAACATTATTTTAAGACAAGTGATAAATTAAAAAGTGCAGAAGATGCTGATTCTTAGATAAGCTGATTTGCAGCCATTTCATCTGGGTTATCTCCGCATAAATTTGTTAGTAAGAAAGTTAGCGTTTTATCCTTTAGAATATCTTCCCTTTTTCATACACAGGAGCTCATTAATGGAGGTTGTATTTCCAGTGGAGGCCTGTATTGCCATTAATATAATGGCCTCCAGGGAGCAACCAGAGACACCGCACAGGTAGTCTTATGTAACAGAAGGAGAAACGTTAAATGTGAAGCTAAACCCTTGTGGACAGTCTAGTCACATGGATTTGTTTCACTTCTACCCAACGCATTAGATGAGGGCTCATTAGGGTCTTACAGGATGGCTGTTTGTGGTGCAAAAGGAAGGAAAATACCTTTGTGAACTGCAAACCTGCACAGTCAGGGATCACAGTACTAGCATCAAGATAGGAACCCTTGTAGCTGTAGCTGTTTTCATTTACATGGGTTTGCTGTCCTTTACCTTTGAGAAAAAAATCAATGGCTGTATTTTTTTTTTCCCTGAATAGTATTTATCTTCAGCAGTTTTATACTAAAGCCCATGGAAGGCAATCGACATTGATTTCAGTGAATTTGGATCTGGGGCCAACTGTCTGTGTATCCCAACAGCAGAAGAAGGGACACATGCTGTCTTCTGCTGCTCCAGTGCTGGGGTGGAAATCTTGTAGATATTCTGCATACATGGGCAGGACAAAGCATGGCAGGAGGACAGGCTGCCCTGAGGTTAGTTATGGCTGTAACCACTTAAGTTTAATCCGTTGCAGCCTAAGTATTAGAGTGCATCCTTGGTTTCCAACACAATTCATGTGCCAACAGTTGTTAAATTTTCATCATATTTAGGATGACAAATGACTTAACCTGGATGGCCTGACTTTTTGCCAACCATAGGACCCAAATCCTAGTTTCATGACTCTGTTTTGGAAGCCAAATTAGAGACCCGGTCCAGAGCTAACTGCCAGGCTTAGCTCGTACACAGGGGTCCTTGTGTTCTCCTCCCGTGTCCACACAACATCGTGGTGGTGGGCCCATGTGTCCACCAAGGGCTGGCATTGGAGCAAGCCGCAATTATGGCAGCATATTCACTGCCAAAACAGATGTCCTTGTCTCCTCTGCAGGGATTTGGTCCACAGGCCAGAGCCAACCTGCAGGCCTCCAGCTGGCCTTTCTGATTCAGACCTTTCAAAAAGCTCCAGTTAAATAAATAATTGCTATATAATGAGCTACAAGCTCTGACCTACAGTTATTTACATAAAGACATTAACTTCCAGGCTCAATTGAAATTTAAGAATATAATACAGAAAGATAAATCTGTTTCTGACACAAAGACCAGGAAAATGCTTGAGGACTTTCAATGACTGAAAAGATATAAAATGGTCTCTTCTGACTGAAAGTAAAAATAAAGTAGTGGGAAACAAACCTTTATTTCCTTAAAAGCCTGCAGTTTCTAACCTGCTGGGAAGGAGGAAATGCTCTAAATTCTTCCCTGGTTAAAGTGTTGCAGCAGAAGGGGAAGATCCTGACCGAAGGGACGCAGAGGGTTCTGCATTTGACATTTATGAGTGGGAGGCAGCATTACCAGATGTTCATAAAAGTGCAGCTTACAAATTGAGTTCCATGAAGCCAAATATCTCATTTCATTTGGTTTTTTGTTTCCCCCGTTGACTGAGCTACAGCAGGATCTACCAAGAGGATAATCCCGTACTGCAGGGAGCTGGGGTTCAGCAGCTAAGAGGGCTTTTCCTTCTCTGACTGCAGTTAATCCTCAAGCTTTTATGTGAAAAAGTAAAGGAGACTGCAAGCTGCGGATGGATGTATCTCCGCATGTGACCTATGTAGAATCCCATGTCAGCCCAATGCAGCGTATGGTCAGACCTCACTTGGAGAAAATCAGCTCACGTACCAAATCGAGTGAGTACAATATTTTTCTTGGCTGTTTCCTGGTATCTGGAGTGGGGCATCTGCAGGGATTTGGCTTCAACCACCCTGCTGTCCTCAGTGTTTCCTCAGTATCTGCAGCTGCTTATCCTCCCTGTCTGGGCAGCAGGTTGGAGACACCAGTGCCCCTCAGACTTTGTGTAAGGAGCAAAGACAACCTCAATTTCTGGATCCCACTCCAGAGACCTGGCTCCTAAATATCAAGCATTGCAGCACATTACTTCTAGGCTCCTAAATTTCTTTTCAAATCTGGCCTTAAGCAACTCTGAAATATAAACTGATCTTATTTTGCAGCAAGACAGGTGGCCTCAGCATCTTTTGCTACCTGATGTACAAGGGATCTATTAAAGCACTTGGCGTGGCTTTGCATCACGTGGAAGCAAGGAAACAATTTCACTAGTGCAGCTCCACATTCTTAAAAGCTACCGCAGCCACACACGCAGACCCTGCCATTTCCTCCTGCTTTTCTCTCCCTCACACGGAGGCAGGATTCCAAGGGGAACTTCTTATTGGGAGTTAAACAACACATACAGCCTTGACGTGACTAGCCGCACTGAGGGTACTATCATCCTAAATTCCTTTATTATACCCCATTGCAATTAAGCATGCGTGCATATGCACATACACATATGTGTGACACAGTGTGCTTGGAAATGTCTTCCTTTGTGCATTGCTAGTCCCTAGGTCACAGGATTTAGACTCTGTCTTCTGCCTCTTTAAACAGACACTGTTCCCTGTTGTTTTTTCTAACAGCTGTGGGCCACATCCTGCCAGCTGTTTGGTAGATGTCTGGATCAGCTGTTAGGGCTGCAAGTCGTCTGGAGCTGGAACAGAGCCCCTTGGCTCAGCTACAAATGTCCTCACGTGTCTTGGTTAGAGCTACTCTTAAACAAGCCTTGCATTAGCTCTCAAGATGAAGGAATGAGTTTTGAAGTGAATTAATCATCTCCATGGGAAAACAAGGAAAGGAAAAGAATCACTAAGATGATGGATTGCACTGAAAGTGAGTTTGGGTTGTGTGTGTATGTGTCACCACAGATGGATTTCTTACATCTGTGCAACAAATGTTATGTATTTCAGGTAGGAACCCTGGTTTGTCAAAGCCCAGCAAAACAAGGTTGGTGGAGATTTAGTGCTGAATTTTCAAATCCAGTGAAATTGTACTGGTAACAATATCTTCAACTGCTTTAAATCACCTTAGTTTATTACATGCAGTCTTTGCAAACCAGGGTTGCAGGCTAGTCACAGAAGAATGGGGAAAAAGACTAGCCGAGGCAGAAGGCAAAATGGGACCCTTCCAACTTTAACCTGCAGAAGAGTATAAAATCCAGGCCAGAGTTGTAATTAATGAAAGCACAGGTGAAGCAGGCCAGCTACATGCTCCCCATGATACTGTGGACTCCACCACTATTGAATTCACCAGGTACCAAGAAACAGTGTGTCTTTGTACAAGTAGCCTGGAAAACAATAATTGAGTGCAAGCCAGGATGGTAATGGTTTTCTGATGACAGTTTAAATCCCACCATTCTTAATAATTTTTCTACTTTGCCAATACATCCACTTAATGTGCTTATCCTAGAGCTGCAAACTGACTCCCAAGGTTTCCCTAGGTGTCTAAAGCATTGGCTGTCAACTCTCCAGCTGTCAAAACATGTAGCTTCACCTCTGACAGCTTCTTTGATGCAGTTTAAAAATTGTCAGTGCAAAACTCTGCAGCATGTTGGAAAATGGCAATGCAAGGACTGCAAAACCCATGCTCAATGCAATATGAACATCAATAACCAAGGACTGGCTTCCTCAAATTCAGAGTAAATTATTGCTGTCTCTGTGTCATCATTTTATTCACACCCATTGCTAGGAGGATGTGAAAGGAGTCACTGCCTCCCACCTAAAAGCTGGAAGTTGCCTTCAGATTACAGGCCCTGCCATATATTTAGGAGAACAGCTCCTGGTCAGATGCACCAGCTCTTGTCCATCCCCAGTCTGTGGGTTTCATGACAGAGGGATGAGAACTGGGAGCTCTCAGCTCTTCCCTGCTGGGAGTCACTTCAGGGGAGAATGGGGGTGGGAATGAGAGAGCCTGGGAGAAAGTAGGCTGAGGATTCTTCTTCCATTTTTCCTTCTTCTCTCTTCCAAAAGGTAGATGAATGCCACTATGCCTGTGCCAACATAATCCATTGCTGAGCAGAGCTGAAAGCAGCAGCAGCGCAGCCTCATTTATGAGAATTACATGTGCATCTGAGAATTACCGCCTGCTAGACTCTGCATGCTGGTGTTACCCACATCAGGGAGACAGGTCAGTCAGAGGGATGCCAGCTTGTTCTTTTCCCTCTGTCTTCACTATGCGATGCCCATGTGGCGTGAGGGCCCTTTCTGCCAGGGCAGCATTCCGCATGGACAAAGCAGAGTGGAGCATGTGTCTTCACCGCTGGACAGAGATGAGAGGGGTGGTTAGCAGAAGGCAAAGGAGGAGAAAAAAAGTCTCTGCTCTCTCCATTTCTGATTGTTTTGTTGTTGTTGTTGTGTGGTGCTGATTTATGTCTGTCTGTCTTAAAGCTCTTCCAAGCAGGGACTGTTTTACCCTCTGTGCTTGTGCAGTGCTTAAGACAGCAGCCATGCTATGCTGTCACAACAATAGTAACAATAGCAGGATTAAATGTAAAGCTTTAACATTGCTACATATCAAGCAAGCCTGTGTTCCTGCAGAAATCACCACTGAATGCATGTGCAGAAAGATCTGTGTGAACTTGGTGTTATCTGAGCAAGTAGGGACCTATAGAGAACTGACTTGGTGGAAAGCAGGATAGTAGCAGAGCCCACACATGTGGCCAGAAGGAAAACAAAGAGGCTCTGGGAGTTGAATAAAGCCTATTGTTTTCCTTCCACCAGATTTTTTTTTATTTCATATTTGTTTCTAGTGGCAGACACACAAATGTGCGAGGACCTTTTCAACCTCAGTCATGTCACAGACAAAGCAATTGGATGGAGATGAAGAGAAGGGTGATGCCTCACAAGCAAGTCCAGTGGCAATTCCTCGCTTGCCAGTAGGACAAGTTTTAAATCTAGAAGTTACATATCTATATGTGTGTGGGTGCACATATGAAAAAGAGATATTTCAGGTGCTTTCCTTTGTGTAACCATGAGTTCTATCCAAGCATCAGCTGGATAAGAGCCAGCCGAGTGAAAGAAGGTAATGAGGAAACACGCAGAGGATGATGTTTTTAATCCTGGCAAACTTTTCCTTGTTCTGATTTTGTCAGCCCTGAACCCTCCCACCTAGCATTTATCCACTTATCATCTGCTCACAAAATGAGCTTTCCCCCAGCTCTTCAAAAGACAAACCTCTCTTCCACCACCAGAGCCTAACTTTGATCTTCAGGCTCTGCAGGGCACTTACCCAGACAAAAGTGCATTCAGAGATGTCCACACCTGTTCATGCCTTAAAATTCCACATCTGGTTGTTTCGTACCACATCAGCTGTATTCCTCCATCTCTCACTGCCTCTTTCTCTCAGAGCTGGTACTCCCAGCTCCTGGGCATGCAGAGCACAGCTGAACCAGCGATATGGTGACTTTCTGATTTTAATGCCCAGACACCGATGCCATTTCTCCCCCTACTTATCAGCACTGCTTTTTGCAAGCTCAAAAGGGACGGCTGTAGCGTGCTTTCTCCCTCTCCCTTCCCCACCATGCATACGCATATCGTCACGCAGGGTTTTGAAATTTAGGTGTTAGATTGGTCCATGGTAGGAGCAGACCTCCATGAGCTTTTCAAACAGGGACCGGGAAGATGTTGTACATGCAGTTGAATAGTTTGAATGAAAGCGACCCCCAAAAAGCTTGGGTGAAAATGCACAACCTGACTTTGAACAGGAGGGCATTAGGGTACTTTCCTATACGTCAGCTAGTTCCAGAGGATAAACGCCAACTTTCACTGAATGAAACAGAAGATAAGTGCTTAAAGGCAGCTAAGGAGGCAGGGGTGGGTGGCCTAATCCTTCAGCTGTTTCTTCCAAGTCTCCATAAGTGTTCCCATTCCTGTGGTTTTCAGAGATTTTCCTTTGAGACTAGTCAACAGCCTCATAGCATTTCACTATCAGGTGTTTTCTAAATGTCTCCTGTTACCTTCAAAAACCATAAAAAGAAGGATTTCTTCTCTCTTTCTTCTTTTCGGTTTGCACACAGCCTCCAGTCACACATTTGCATCTTACGTCCATTAGAGGCTGGCAGTGGCACACTTTTGGTAAGTGACCATTTACATGACCTCCTATATAAATCAGTGGAGTTTAATAATTGCATTCTTTTTGCCATTGTTTGCTCTTCCCTGAATTGCTCTGTTTTCTAGTACCTCCTTTAGTAAGGTGACCATTGCCAAGTGAAATTTTCCAAATCAAAAAAGCACCAAAACCAAAATGTTTCAAGAAATAGTCACATTTATAGGTCTTTGTTACTTCTCTGTTATGACTGTAGCTTCACATCCAAGTTTTTGTCCACCCTCATATTTATACTCCTGTTGGCACGCTGACTCCTGATTGGAAGATCAGTCCTGAGTTTGTTTCTTTGCCAGTTCTGAGACAGTTTTCCACTATATTCTCCAAGACTTCAAGTGGCACAGTCATTTCAACAGCTGGTCCTCTGAGTGCACTTTCATTTAGACATGTGTTTTTCCAACTGTTTCGAATCCAAAAACACCTTTTACAGGAAGTCTTAGGACAATTTTATGCAATGCTGCCCCAGTGGCATGTCATTTAAAAGCAAATAAGGATCAGGCTGCACACTGGAAGCACTCTTATTTCTCCCATTTTGTTTGCAGCCGTGGGAATGGGGTGTTTGTTTCATTTTTATATTTTTGCAGACGTTTCATGGATGGTCTTGTTGAGACTTATGTGCCACCTCTGGTCAATGAGCTACCAACCAAATATATCTTTCTAAATCAGATTTCTATACATTCTTATTTTCATGTTTTTTTCTTCTAGAAAGAGCTATTCTTAAACTGGCCACAGAGTTACCTTTATCTCTTTCGTTTTAGAGTGCTTCCAAAAGTTTGACATTTTAAAATTACTGTTATCGGGAAGGGAGATAAAATTTCATAAATAAAATCTTTATAAATCCGATGTGCTAGAAGGAATAATATGGCTCTGACAGCAGGTCAGCTGTGTGAGGACATAGCTATAAAAAGAAATCTTTCCCAACTAGCTCCAGCACAATCTATGCATGTGAAACTCTTAGGATTAAAAAAAGCACTTTTCTCCCTGTGAGAAAAACACCAGAATACAATTGAGCCGAAGGATTTTCACACGTATCGACTCACAAAACCTGTACCTTGGAAATTATAAAAATACACTTATTGGAATCCTACACTTGGAATGTTTTGAGAGAAAACAGGTGAGCAGTTCCTGGAGCTGGGCATATGCTCATCTCTCTTACCAAAGCAGGTCTTCAGTCTCTCTTCAGAGCACTTTTCTTTCCCAGTAGAGCTAACAACACAGCCTGGTCTCTGCCCAGAAGGAATCCAGTCCTGCCCACAGATAACAGAGCGAAGAGCGGTGGGCTCCTCTTGACCTCCCCTGACAGCGGTGTTAGGTGACGGGTTCCCACAGGTTCGTTGGGGCAGGTGGGACGTATCACTTGGCTGTGCAGGGACTGGCAGAGCTCTGCCCGGACAGCACGGATGGGTGGCGGGGAGGAACTGGCAGCTCTGGAAGAGAAAGTCTGAGCTAGAGTTTGTTGTGCCTTTGCTAAAGGAGCTTAACTCTGAGATGAGAGTGACAGGGAGCTGATATGGATGAGTAGCTTGTCTTCTGGAGCAAGGTAGGTTTTGGTTTTTATCCCTTTTGCAAATGCACACAAAGGAGAAAGTTGCTGCATATCAGCTGGGGGGGGAGGGGGGCAGAATTACTTGCAGGAGATCCCATTGCAGTAACAGAAGATATGTTTCAGTGGATGACCAACAAGAAGCTTCCTCCCTGGCTGCCACTAACCCTTTATCGCTCAAGAAAATCTTCCTTGTTTATATTTACCTTAACCAAATGCTTATCAGTGGGAGAACAACTCCTGAGGTGTCAGCCAGTCTCCTGTTAAAGGCTGCACATTGTGCTGCAGCTGGGGATGCAAACGCAGACTACAAGGCTGTCAAAAAAGCCAGACCATAGTAGTCGGGGATCAAAGAGTTTGGGACTCTTCTGGGAGCACCCTACCCTACAGATCACACTGACTGCACACCGAAAGCAGCCTGAAATCAGGGAAAGGCCTCAGCAGGAGGGGGATGAAGATTTGCCTTCCCTTCTCTATAAACTGTTGTTACATTTCAGGGATCTTTGAACTCACTACAAGGGATGGAAGGGAGGGAAGTACTGGGAAGACTCTTTGTTCCTCTTAACACTATCTCAGTTCTTCATCTGAGATGCTGCAACGTTTAATCAAAGACAAATCATGTGAACTCCATGTGTGTTCCTAGCCCCAGACTCAAGGATATTCTCAGATGAGAATAAATTACAAAGCACCATGGAAAAAGGGAGTGAAGTTACACTGCTGTTAGCAAAGTTAGAACCTGATACTCTTAATAATTTTAATAGCCTTATATTGTAATTCCTCCCTAAAACTGTTGTCTTCAGTGCAGACAGAGGACAGACAGGATTGCCTTTTTATCTAGCCAGTTTCCCCTGATGTGATGGGAGTGGCAGTGATGTCAGTGTAATGCCCTGAAGAATAATAATGAAGGTTTAAAAAAATACAGTAACACAAAGAAATGCAGTGCTGTGACCACAGCTGGTCTACAGCTCCTTACCCATTGTAGAAACCTGGGCAGAGAAAGGGAGAGGGAGGGGTTTTCTGCATTTTCCAGAGCCCATAGTCAAGATCATGAAACCAAAAGGCTAGTAATTAATGGATGTAGGTAAAACTGAACAGCAAAGCTTCCTATTTGTTCCTGTGTGAACCTTTTAACATAGATCAAGATGACCAGATACCAAATCCATCAGCTGCATGAATCAGTTACATTTACATATGTGAGTCTGATTTTTGCACCCAGGGCCAAATTTATCGGGGCATGCTATGGCCTTGCTCATGCTCTGTGTCCACTGTGCCAGACACTGTAAGCCAACCTTCAGATGTATGTGGAGGGTATGATGGAATTGGAGGATGAGGGCTGCTGAGCAAGAGACACCTAGCAGCATCTCGTGTCTGGTACAAGACACACTGCAAACTAGTGTTGTGGCCATCTGACCTTATGTTGCTATTTCACACCTGAGAAAAGATACCTGAATATGTAATTGTCCTGGTTTCAGCTGGGATAGAGTTAATTGTCTTCCTAGTAGCTGGTACGGTGCTGTGCTTTGAGTTCAGTATGAGAAGAATGTTGATAACACCCTGATGTTTTCAGTTGTTGCTCAGTAGTGTTTA
>JAVJGG010000074.1:6205265-6218320 GCA_035590195.1 Aviceda cuculoides | reverse complement strand
AAAAAAAAAAAAAAAAAAAAAAAGAGAGAGAGAGATACAATTACCTGTAATATAAGACTAGACTTGGGGAGAGGGATTCTTCCCAGTCTTAGGTTTCTAATTTTAATAACTACCAAACCTGAAAATGTTTACATACAAAATCGAGCTAGGATTGGCTCCTAATGGAGTGCGGATGACACCTGATGACTTTCTTGAAAAGAACCAGTAGCGTATTAATGCCTTTTCATTAGGTTGGAGTAAGGCAAGTGTAGTAACCATCTTCATTTAAGCACAATATTCTTATGAGATTGTTGATCCTTCCCATCTTCTGACAACAATAGTAAGAGTTCACACACCTTACGTGTATCTATATCTGTATGTATATGTGTGTGCCAGTGTGTATTACATATGCAGGCAAAGAGTTTTCTCCAATATGACATATTAATGAAGAAGCCAATAAGTCACTGTTGCCTAAGTCACGAGACCTCATGACATGAGATTTCTCTTTTATTGACAGTGAGAAAAGGAGTATATATTGAACCAACATTTCTTTCAAATAACTGTTGGCAAAGGGTGCCAGTGAACTTTACTGAACATACCTAGTTAAGTAGACACTCTTCTGCACTGAACAAGTCCATGTATTTCAGATGTTTTGTTTTGTTTTGTTTTGTTTTGTTTTGTTTTTTTCTTTCTCCTCTGGAACTTTCTAGTGGATCAAGGAGATATGTTCACCCCAGAAAACCACAGTAAATGAACAGAGAAAGTGTTGTTCCAGGCAAATTGATCAAACTTATGTGGATTGAAGAATTCTTACATGATCCATATTTCCTTGGCTATAACTGGCAGCTGAACAGAAAGTGAGATGAGAAACGTGTAAAAAGAGCACTTTGTGCCCTCTGGGTATAAACAGAATGAGGTAACATACATTATTTGAATGTTGCAGTGGATTTCATAACGAGCTATAGCCAAGAGTGGATGGCGAAGTAATTCACCTGCATCAGACTCTTCTGAAGCTGATCACAGTGTGATGTGACAGGCAGCAGCTCTTTCTTCTGCTGCCCTTATGTAGAATATCCTGCAGGGATTAAATCTATCCCCTCTCTTCATTAACACATCTAAGACCCCCATGAGAGGACATTTGACACTCTGGACTGTAATACTTCCAGTAGCTTCATAACCGTTGATTTTACATTTGAAAGGTGACACAGCTGACAGCCTGGCAGATAATACCATGCTTGATTGACAAGATTTAATCACCTAGACAACTGGTGGTTTAATATTAACCATTCCAAGATGTAGGGAATGTTTAAGGACTTTTCCCTCCAACAAAGGAAACTTTTCCCGTGTTACCAACAAGAAAACTCAAAGGCTTGTGACAATATATTTTCATTCTATTTCTTAAAGCAAAAATATTGATAATAACACAAAATTTTCTACCGCTCATCTGCGACAAGGAAATTGTAGCCTGTGATCTTTGGTATAAGGACTGCTGTTATTTATTTCTACTGTTTATTCAAGTAGAAGGCTTTGGTTTCTTCAGTTTCCTAAGAAATTGTCTGGGGTTTAGGCAGAAATCTATGCCTTTTATAAATACAACACATCTACTTATTGTCTGAAGATTTGAGGGTGACAGTATTTCAGAGAAAAAAAAAAACTTCAATAAAACTAGATCTTAAGAAACCTACCTTGTTAAGCATGTTTATTTGACATATGTATTGTGGACATGCTAATGCTATAGTACGTAGACTGTTACTCATAATTAATAAGAAGCTTACAGAAAAAAATAAAGGTATTGCTATGTCAGAATCATTTTGGTTATTTATTGGAATAAAATCTTTTGCTAATAATCTAGGCTAAGGTTAAATTATAATCTATCAGTATGGCAGCAGAATAATAGAGTAATGCTTATGATGATTTGATGTAAATTTAGATGAGTAATTTGGGCAGTCTGTAAGAATTATATGCATGACATTTTAACCAGATATAGTTCAGGTGATACTTACAAATTAATAGGTAAAGAATCTATATTAATTTATAAACTGTTTGCCAACAAATTATCAACCTGTTCCTAGTTCAAACTGAAGTCTCTAAAGCAAATACAATTAACAAATTTTGGATAACTTTGTTACATTCCTCAGTGTTTTATAATGTGATGAGAGCCAACAGCTTTAACTTTGTAGTTTTCAAGGTGGGAAAGTAAGTTAATTTTCTTTATTTTCCAGGGTTGTTTCCTCCTACTGTTTCCAGGAGCTATCTTCTTGGCTGATGAACCATGGTCATTTAGGTGGTGGTTTGTAATGTCCAGACAGCGACATAGGGAAGTTACCAAAAGAAATAGAAGGTACCAAAACATCTGATGGTTAACCTTAATCACTTTGAGCCCTTCATCTAAGAACTTTAACCAAATAAATAACCAACTAAAACCAAAAAATCTTCCTTTGAAGGAAAAACACCAAAATACAAAGGTACATAAAGTAATGAAAGATTACGAAAAACTGTTATCATTAGACTGATCTTTTCAATGTCTCTATCAGTAGGCAATTGCAGCAGTGGAAACTGTTATCCTGTAAAATGGAAACTGTATATTGGATCTCAGCCTTTCAAACTGTAAGGTGAGTGAACATTTTGCATGTAAACAGTTTTGTGGAATTAGAAAAGTTCAGTGCACCAACTTAAAAATAAATAGAATTTCAGTTTTCTTGGTCTTCCTTGTGTTAACAATCTCTTTACTGATTACAGAAAATCTTTAAACCTCATACTGTAAATTATCTTGAGTTTTGACACAAAGCAGTGTTACAATTACCATAGCTTATTCTTCTGAGAAATTTATTCTCAGTGATATTCTGGGATAGAGCTTACACCAACATTATGTGATGATCCTGAAGCAATTCAAACATAGTTTATTTTTCCTCCTCAGTTCCTTTCTCCTCATGAGAAATGAATTGAAATAAAATATGGCCTCTGAGATGAACAAATCCTGGTTCTAGAGGTACAGTTTGTGCTTGGGAATTATCTTTTTTTCCAAGTCCAATTGAAAATAGAACAATCCGTCTTGCGCACATTTGTTCATCCGAGTCCATCCGTAAGCTACTTTATTTGACCTAATCATTGTACGCTGCTGTTTTCCTGAGACAGTGGATCTGTGACTGTCATAACATGGCAGGTTTTGTTCAGTAAGGCAGAATATTTTTTGCAGACCAGTGTTATTCCATTCAGTTTGATGTGATGCTAAGTACTTGAGTTTTGTCTTGTCTTCAGCTTATTTTACTTTTTACATGAAAAGAGCTGAAGCCAATAAAAGAGGTTCATAGTGCATTTTTTAGAGAATAGCCCATATAAGTCATTCTACTATGCTGTCATTAAAAAATAAATTGTGGAATGATACAGGTAGCTTCAATATTACTTGAATTTTTCTTTTGATCATATGATAGTATAAGATGTGATAAAAACAAGAATGTGGTTTCCTCTGTTTTCAGGCAGCTGAAAATAACTGTGAAAAGTCCAACTGAAATTTCAAGAGTACTAGATAGACAACTTAGCTATCAGCTGATTGTATTTATGATGTACATAACTCACCATCAGCAAAGGGGGCAAAATGGGACTCTATTTTTGGCATAAATTGAAAATAAACATCCAGCTTTTCTATTCCTGATGCTTCATACCCCATATTGCCAGAAAGTGTTAACTCAACAGAGAAGAAAAAGTGTTGTCAAACGGTTCTTAAAAAGACCATAATGTTCCAGAACATACTGCACTGATTAAACTTCAATACTATGATTTCTGCTCTCTGTAGTGAGATATTTCAATTAGAGAAGCTGAACATCGTGGAATAATTGAATCAGGAAGAGATAAGAATAAAGAGATGATTTCAATCAAAGGAAGTGATATTTGATTGGACTTCTGTTCTGATTTGGGACACAATTAATAAAGAATATAAGGCACATTATAGAAGAAATATCAATCATACCAAGTGTTTGGTGACAAGATTTTAGCAAACTAATTGCTAAAATGAAGTTCACGCTTTTTAATAAAGTTGAAGCTTTGTCTGGTGATGTAATGAGATGTGTGAAAGACATTTGACTTAGAAATGTCAAAATTTATATTTCCCAAATTCTGTATCACATTCCATTTATGCTAAAATTTGTCTATCCATAGGCCTCAAAATTCAACATAAGACCATGATGCACTGTTTAAAAATGGCAAAATTCTGAACCCACAAGAACATACATTAGAAATAAATTACACATAGATTGTGCATTTTAACACCAGTAACTGTGACTTTAACAGTCCACCAAAACTTTAGAGCATTCTGGGTTGCTGAATATTTTTGAACCTATATTGAATTTATATTTTGTTTCTAAAACTAATACTCTATTTCAGTTCAGGAAATACCAAAGGCTGATTTTATACAAGAGTCAGTTTTGATCTCCTGTAGTCGTAATAATCTATGAAACAAAATAAAATGTTTCAGTTGAAGAACTTCTCAGTTGCTAGAAGTGTATTTAGTTTGCTTTGTTTCATTAAGCTTTCTTTAATGTCATGTTTCAGTTCAGTAATTTCTTAGGGATTTGAGATATACATGTGGAAATAAATTGCATATGTTTTGATGAACTTCTTTTCTTACATCGGAACCATAGTGATACAGTAATCCAGAAAGGATAAGAAAAATGAAAATAAATGATTGCTTGTTACAATTACAGTTAGCTACTCTAATTGCAATATTAAAAATTCCCTTATAAGCATCTTGATATTAAAAGTACCTTCATCATAGCTTTCATTATTATGCCTTAGAGGAATCGATATTCAATAAACTACAACCAGATTATTAACCAGAAATTAAACAGAACAATTTATTAACGCAACCAGATAAATCAACCAAATGTCAAGCAAAAGAAGCGAAGCAAACACTGTAGGCTGAAGATCAGCAGGTCTCGGGAGGACTGTTACAGAGAGTAAGTTTTTGCTTAGTTACCAAAGATAATTTTCTATTTCAGAGTTTTATCCCAGTGGTTTGAAACAATATCAACTCACTGTCTGTATTTTGTTTGAGTTGCCAAATGCTTCTAACAGAATGATTTGAAACTACAGTTTGATTCTAGAATAATTTCACTGAAAGAAAAATTGTAAATGTTAACTAAAATGCACATAAATTGTCATATTGTTAAAAAATATTCCATAGCACTGACAATGAGCCAGGCAAAACTGCATTATGATATCCCAGGGATCTGGGTTTACTGTATATGCTGGAATTTGTTTTACTTAAAATTCTGCAAAAAATTATGAAGCTAAGAATACTTGAGACTAGATTAAAATTACAAAAATGTGCTTCAGAGCACAGCTAAGTCCCCAATCTGGGGTATATAATACTTCAAAGCATGCTCTGTGGCAGGGAAGTATGTTTGTTATGGTGAAGACCATAAGAAATTCTTTGTTGTACTAGTGTTTTTTTTCCTCTCCTTTCCATTATATTTGTTGACAAAACTGGAATAAAGAGTTTTGTTTTGAAGTCAAATCAGACTGCTCTGTTTCAGATCCAATTTCCTCTTCTGATTTCTTTATTAAATAACAACAAACTATTTCCTCAGTAAAATAGTTTCCAATCTCAAAGAAAGAAACAAAGGCTGTCTTGTCTTCTGAGAAGAAATGGGATAGACTGTAAATTCTTTAAAGAAATTAATTTCTGGGATAATAGATTTAGTTTTACATGGTAAATAAATGTAGATGTGAAGTGGTGAAGAGAAAGGGAAATAAGACTGTGATAAAACTTTTCCAGAGTAGAGTGCGATGTTGTATGCAGAAATTAATGTTATTTGTTTGCATAAAGTTAAACTGTAAGTATTAAAAAAATGCCATTATAAGTAGTAAAAAGGCTGTGTTGTTTTTCTTCACAGTAACATTAACAGATTAGATTTTACTGCCATTTTTTCACTAACTGTACAGTCAGTTTATAGTATTTTGCAATACGTTCATCACTGATACGATTCTTGTCCCTGAAAGTGGCAGCAAAATTGAGCAGATTCTGAACACTCAAGATGTCATGGAACTGATTTGAGAAGTTATAGGATTTATTTTCAGAAACTGGAGAGTAAAAATCTCAGTCCATACAACCAGTGGATCATATATGCTGCTGCAAGCTTTTCCAGAATACTCCAATAACATGCTAAGTACTTTTGTAATGGATTTTTTATATTATATAGCAGACATCCTGATCTATCATAAAGACTGAAAGGTGGCAAAATCCGTACTTACTTTAAAGGCATTCAATAATAGCTTTACTGTAATAGGCTATTGGATCTACACTATAAGCTCTGAGATCCAAATTCCTCTATAACCACATTAATTTTACTTCATCGATACTCTATTGTCCTCAGAATTTTTATTTTTTTTTTACTAACATAAACCAAGTCAATTCTGGAATGATCCTGCTGTGTAAGTCATTGACTAAAAGACTAATCATATTTCTTCCTCAGATTCTTCCACTGATCAAAAATAAAATTATTATGAACAACAGAATGTTCAATAAAAACTTGAAGATTATGGCTAATAGTATAGGAACAGCAATAATCTATCAGTATTATCCTAAGTTATTGGATTTCCAAATATCTTAAAAGAAATGTCAGAGACATACAAAAAGCAAGATACGTTTTTTAAAAGATCAGCCCTTCAGAATCAAAACTTGGAAAAAGCAAAGGGGTTTGACGCATGTACTATTTAGTAAGAAGTTATCAGAGGATTATCAAAATATGTATAAGCATCTACATTTTGTTCTATAGATACTTCTCTTCAAAATAATAACACTTTAATTTTCTTGGGTTTGTTTGCTTGAAATGATAAATTTATGAGATACTGGTTTTAGAAGATGTTTGTACTGTGAGTTATGTTTCAAAATTAAAATGTCAAAAATTCAATTTTCAAACATAAGAAATACTTATTTTTGAAAAAGAGGTGAAACAAAAGGAACAAGGCTGATGGTGATTTTGGATCCTGGGTACCAACATACCTGTTTTAAAGATGCATTCATCTATAATGAGATTATGTTTTAGCAGAATAATTTCACAAAATTGCTAGTTACTTTTCTTAAGTTAACAGGGAAACCGTTAGAAAGAATGCTACAATTAAAAGATTAGCATGTTCTTCACTTCCCTCTGTTTGCTATTGAAAAGTAAATATTTTCTTATGTGTACCTTCAGCTGTATTCATGATCTTGGTAATTTTTTTTAATATATTTTACGTAACAGAAAATGTGACCACTAGGTAGGGCTCCAATATACTTGAAAATCTAGTATTATTACAAAGCTTTGAGAAAGAAGCTAAACACGTAAATTACTACTAATACTCTTTTCTATCATTCTAGTTTTGATTTCAGTTAAAACAATTCAGAAAGCTTTAATCTTTCTCTAAAAAGCATACTCATAGTTATGTGCTATAGGTCCAAAATCAGGCTAACACACTTTCAAAAAGAGGTGGTGACCACGTACCTCTTATTTAGAGTTCAGCATAGAATTAAGAAGCTCTTCCTTTTTGAAGAATGTAGATAACAGAGGTGCAAAGAAAGGGAAGAGTTACAGATCCTCTATGGTGCAGTGTGCATTTGAATATTATTGATAAATACTATTTAATTTAGCATTGATTTCCAGACTCTCTCTGATCATTTTCTCAGTTCAGCTGAGCTTCTGCATGGCCCAAAAGCCACAAGGAGTGCCAAGAGTGAGATGGCAGTTGTTTTACAGTGACTCCAGAAGAAAAAATAGAGATTAAGCTCTTTTTTCTAACGGTTCCAACTCTTGTTCCCTACAACATGGTCCATGTTACCCAATTTTCATAATGTTAATGATGAAAAGACTTTACTAATAGATCTTTTATAAAGAATTGGAAGATGCTTTCTAGAATGTGCTAGGTGTTTGCTTATGTACTAAGGATTTAGTAAATTTACTGCTGAATAGATTTTTTTCATGCACGTGAAGACTAAACTTCATGCTTATGCGCATACAGACACTTACCTTCCTGCACAGATCACTTTTCTAAAATTTCATATTATATGTAAATAATATTCTATTTGACATCATCTACCTTTGCCAACTCACATCAAGAGCTTAGAGAATGACTAATTCTTTTGCGAGGTTAGAAAATAAAAGATTTCTTTTCACAACTCTGTTCACAGCTTGGCAGCCCTGGTCACAGTTCAGGTTTATCTCAAAGCTACCTCTTACAATACACAGACTATCAAATTGTGGTAAATATACTGCTTGTCTTCATTATGTTTCATTCATGTGGTACATGCAAATAAAAGATATGATCAACAGTAATGTTATAGATCTTAAATCCCCATATTAATCCTATAGGTCTTGATCTACACATTTCTGTTTAAAGAGTTGCAGTCTGTATCCAAAGTCCTCTACGTTTCTGGAATGAGAAACAAGCAGAGAAGTAGTATAGGTCCTACGAAGATCCCATCTGATACAAAGAATGCAGGAAGCATTACTTGTATTAAATTGTGATTGACTCTGAAGATGTAAGTCTAATCCATTTTCTTCTAGGGGTAAGAAAGAGGCTTAATGAGTCTGTCTCTTCCAGAACAAGTAAGAAAGAAGTTATGTTTTTATGTTTGCAGCAATCACAACAAGGATAAAAAATACAGAACAATTATTTGTCACTAAATGCAGCCATTTGACAGCAGTATCAGCCTGCGTAATGAAGCCTCCTCATTTTAGTAGTTCTTCCTCCTGTAGTATTGCCATAGTATTTTGCAGCCTTATGGAGAAATACAGGTACATTTTACACCAAAGCTGGCTTTTTGCAGCACCTCTGAGAGAAAATGTAACAATTCAGCTCTTAAAACAAGGGCTAGATTTTGTCTGACTGTACGTTTAGTTTATTAGTAAAACATTGCACTATCAAATATGGGGATTCCTTGTTTTTTAAATGAAAATGTTTTTCTGTCCCATTGTTTATTTAATTCTGTGAAAAGGCATTTGAGCAAATAGTAGTCTTCTTCAGAAGCTATCAATGTGATGGTATCAGAGTGGATATTAAAAACAAACTATGTGTTATCCCAAATGCACCCTTTGCCCTGTGGTTAACTTAACCTGCGATGGTAGCTCTTCCATTTAATTTTTTGTTACATTAGAGTTCATGCAGGCACACAGGACCTCATGAGCTGAGAGCATTATTGAGCACATCCATGGAAGATACTTTGATAGTGATTAAAAAATCCTGTCTCAGGGACGGGATTTTTAAAACTGAAGACCTGAAAGACCACCTGCAAGAAAAAAAATCTATAAGGCTGCTTCTGAAGTTCCAGATTTTTTCATGCCATTGATGTGCCTGTGTGAACAAATAAAATTTATCAATGCACAAATATTTAATTATATTCACCCTACTTGCACCTACCTTCACAATCATTCAGCCTGCAGAAGTACTTAAATGAATATGGACCGTATGACCTGCTTAATAAAACAGAAAGAAAAAATATCATAGTTTCCTGGCAAAGAATGTAATAAAATGCTATTCTAAAAGTCTTGGCTAATAATACATAAAATACTGGTATAACTTATAAATCACATGAAAAAGATCAAGAAAATTATATACCTGGAGTCTTTTTGTCCTTTCTGCAAACTCAGAAGGGCACATTCTCACATATATGTAAACCAGATGTAAGTCCACTGAAGTCAAGTTCTCAAATCCTCCAGTCTTACTGGCATAACTGACTGAAAAGTGGCCTGAAAGGTACCTAAAATATCCTTATACAAAGGATGATTAGTTAGCATTTAAATAAATTCATGCAGATGGAATTTAACTGGAGTGTTGATCTCTACTGTTGTTTTTAAATGATCCTTGTGGTTGTTGATCAGAAATATTCAGGAAAGACTATTGCTGTTGAAATGACTTAAGAATCTGAAAATGAGATGGGAAGTATTTGGAAACTATAATAACTTCCAAACATTACCTGCTATTGTGAAGTAAGTTTATCAACATGAATTTCAGAGACGTTTCAGACAAGCAGAGATCGTCTTGTTATTATATTGTCAAAGGAATGATATATACCATATTCTGCCCTATTTTCATGTTTCTGCTTTTTTATATTTGAGTTGGTTTCTTAGTAATTATTAACCACTGTCTGTTCATCAATATCTCCTCTTTAATAATAAGTTTTGATTCTCCACAGTTTCACAGATAGATAGAGGTCTCACATGTTATTGTATTTTTTAAGTTTTACAGACATATGAAAGAGCTAAGAGAAGATGGACTGCAAATGCCTTAGCTGTGAAGAAAGCTGAGCTCAGGTACTGCTGGAAATGAGAGAAAAGCATGACCCAAGAGTAAAACTTCAGTAGCACTTTGCAACTGTTTAGACATGAAAATCAATCAGCTACAGTACTTCTGTCCTTAGGAAAGCAGGGTTCATTATATCTAGCTCTTAGAGAACATTAATTCTCTGTAAGTGGGATTTACTGGCTGCACCTGTACTAATAAATAAAATAGGTTAAGACTTTTTCTCTGTCCACGAGGGACAAGTGGCACAGGGCTCATCCATACAATTAAAATTTATTTCCTCCCAAAACATGCCCCTGTTCATACCATCTAATGGGACTACCCTGTGCTGTGCCTTCAGCTGTGCCCAGGAAATGCTTGGGAGAGTGCTGGCTGGTGTGGAGCAAAGCTGCATCAGAAACCATGTCGACAATTTTAAAAACTGTACAAGTGCATGGTAGCAACTCAGCCATGTCCTTGACCTTTTCTGTATACTGGTATATAGATTATACCCCTCTGTCATCCCAACTTTAGTTATCTAAACAAATCTTATGTGTATAAGTTCTATCCCTTCTGTATTAGGAGAAAATTAGTTACTTGATGTAAACTTGTTACCTATAAATGTCTAGTGTTACAAGGAACCTAAGGTTTTAAACCTTACCCTGCTAACACTTTTAAGCTTCCTTAAATCAGTGTCGGCAGCATTGTCCATCCTTACTGTTTTCTGAGCACAGATGAAGCACTTCTGTTGTTCCCACTTCAGCTTTCCAGAAAGTGCTTGGAGTTTAGAGGCAGATCGTTCCCTCCAATACTTTTTTTTTTTCTTGTGAATTATAGAATTGCTCTGATTTCCTTCTTTCAGCTGAGGTCCACCTGCGTGTATCTGATTAAAAGTAAATTTGCTTTTTTCATCCTTTCCCCCTTGTGACTATAAAGCCCCTTTGACACTCCTCCTTATTTCAAACCCACCAGAAGGCTGTGATCAGTAGCGGTAATTTTCCCTGTTTTGATAGGGTGCCATTAACATTTTAATTTTTTTGGCTTGCATTTGGAAAAGTTTTGTTTTGCAATTCCACACCGACCAAGAAGCTGAACTCAAGTGTTTTCACAAGTCTTCAGGTACCACGTTGTCTTATTGGTGTTTGCATGTCCGCGCTCAGTCATTCAGGTTTAAAGGCTCTCAGTTCTGGCTCGTCAGGTAAGCCCACAAGAGTAGACTCTCTAAGCTCGTTGTAAGTCATGCCTCACTACATAATATGGCATCCAACAGCTTCATAATTGCACACTGATGAACTGTACGCTGATGAGTTCCCCCAGTTGCAGCAATTACTGTTGTGTCGGTGGGAGTCCTGAAGTTTCCAGTGGTGAACTTTGCTTCCACAACTCTCTGTCCTAGTCCCATCTTAGGCTGTTCCAGGTGTGGAAGCACAGTCAGTCTGTCAGGCTTCCCCTTCCACTGAAAGCAAAGAGACTACTCCTGTGTTATAAAGCTGTGATTTGAGTTGAATTTGATTTAAACTATGTTGTCAATTTCTTACATATGATCTGCAGTATATGCACAGTAATTCTTCAACTAAAATCAATGGGATGATTAAAACCAAGTATTTGTGGTTTTATTCACTTGCGTCCCTTAAAACTTGAGAAACTGGTATCCCAATTCATGCAAGTAAGAATGGTATTAGTTTCTGATACATATACTCTATTTTAAATAGTAGATGTATTTTAAAATAGGTCACAATGTACATGTAACTTATACATGGTCATACTTGTTATAATGGGATTATATATATGATTATTTGTGCATCTGAATCTTTCTGTGGTGCCATGCACAGATGATAATGTAAGAGGGATTCAGATTACTCAATTTTTATTTTAAGCAGCACCTTTTCTAAGCCATAAATACATGGTTTAGAAGTAATTGATTTTCTCTGGTAGGGTGCATGGCTTACATCCTAGCAGTAGAAAAGCAGTGTTAAACTGTCAGTTATGCTAAATATCAGTTTTCATTGTCATAGTTGTTTTGGTCTTCTTGCTAAAATAATTTTCATCAATAAATCAGTAATTTTGCATTGATCTACATTTATTAACCTTCTTTTACTTTGACTTTATTTAACTTCCTATACACTAGCAGTCTGAATTGAACTGTGTTTATTTTTATTTTTACCACACCTTATATAATGTTTTACTGGAGACTTTTCTATACAGCAGATGCTTTTCTTGATGTGTGTTGATTAATCATATTTCATATTATCAGCTCCCCCACAGCATTTCACACTTTGTGCTCAATAGAAACACTATATCATAAAATACATTATTGATGCTCCGATAAACACGTATATCTTTTACTAGCTGTATTATTTATACTTCCATTTGCATTTCTGCACTTATGAATATGTTTGCTGTTTTCATAGTAGTTCTTTCCTTGTTGATTTGGTAGTATTTTATTTCAACAAGTTCAGATTACCCCAGAAGTTAATAGTTTAATGGTCTTTATCTAATTTTTGTAAATTGTAATATAGCATATCATTTGTAAGCCCACAGCTTCAGTGATCCTAAACATGGTCACTTAGTATGTCCTTTTTTATGCTTTAATTTTTGTGTCATTTAATAACTTTCCTGTTACCTCAGTTTTTACTATTATCAGATTTAGTAGTTTAGTTTTACTGGGTTTTCTTTCAAAGTGCCTGGATATGGAAAGAATCATCTAATTCCAAAGGCAACATCTGATAGTTAAGGGGTCTTAACATGTTTATTTTGCATAGTAAATAAGTCAAAATACTTTCTTTCTTTAAATCCTGACAGAAATTCTTGTGAGCTTGAGATAC
>JAVJGG010000074.1:6189704-6202937 GCA_035590195.1 Aviceda cuculoides | reverse complement strand
ACCACCATCACTGATGGGCTCGGCCTTGGCCAGCAGCGGGTCCATCTTGGAGCCGGCTGGTGTTGGCTCTGTCGGACGTGAGGGAAGCTTCTAGCAGCTTCTCATAGAATCCACCCCTGTAGCCCCCCTGCTATCAAAACCTTGCCACACAAGCCCAATACATTTCCTCACCTGGTTAGGATCAGGTTGGAAAATTGCTGTCATTCATATAGAAAGTACAATAGCTGCTGGATCCCCGGTGCCATTCCTGTGCTCTCAGGCTGTTCACCTGGAGCCAGCTTGAATTTCCTCAGCAGGGCAGTTCTGCATAAGTCTCCTAATACTGCTAAAGGAAAGAATACATAGGGCTCTCTATTTTTTTTTTTCTCTTGAAAATATTAAGTTTCACTGCAGGGGGAAAAAGATGGTAAAATTGTAAAAAGCACATTTAAAGGGTTTTCTTTGGCATACCTTTATAACTGTAACAGTTCTTTTCCTTGCAATAGAACTGGCATAAGAAACAGGTTGGAAAACAACTGCTGTGCATGGTTTATATATATATATATATATATATATATATATATATATAACACTTGCCAGTGCTGTTCTTGTCAGTTAAAAATATTTTCTGAAGGGAGTAGTACAGTGAACTGAAGTAAAATAAAATAACTTGTTAGATCAAAAGAAGAATTATTTAAGTGACCAAGTGACAGTAGGATTAAACTGAGATTATGTTCATGCAGCCTGACTTATATTTGTTATTTTGACTAACTGAAGTCATTAGAAAAAGATTTAGACATACTTCAAAAGCAATCAGTACTCATAGTTAACATCATTTTGTGACTAGAATTAATGTTGTGTTTTGCAAAGCAATATTTTGTTAGCTTGCTGTGCATACTATCTTAGTGTTTTACAAAAACATGGCAAACAAGAAGATCCTGAAAAAATTAATGAGGACATCTCCTAAAAATGAAAGTACTCTCTGAGAACTCAAACAATCTCATCTGTATAAATTGTATCTCTATATTACCATCCCTCACAAAACCCTATTCAATCAGTTCAGTTACATCATTCCATCATTATTAATGGTCCATTGCCATTACTGTGTTTTCAAATCATTGGTTTCAGGCAGCCCAACTTCACTATTGGAAAATATCTTATTAAATCATCCTCATCACCCAGTTCGACACACTCCAATCTGACACATTAACACATCAGAAAGCTTTATTGCCTTATTATCCAACTAGCAGAAGAAAAAAGTATGTAATTCACACATCCATAGTATGAATTAAGTCTACTAGTGTGAACTCCCTGCAAGGAAAACCTCTCAAGGGGCTCAACTCTCTTCTGCTAAAATCTTTCACATGCTCAATAGTCGTTAATGTTAGTGATTAAATAGTTTCCTCAACAAAAGTGCCCATACACCTCTTCTCAAAATTATCTAAGTATCTTATATTCTTGTGTATGTTTATTCTACATAAACAGTAAGAAGGAAGGAGGTCCCACATTTCGGTGGGTGATGAGGACTGACCTGAGTAGTACGATCATAGAGATAAAGGAAACAGAATTTCTCACATTGTGCTGATGTGATGGCAAGATACCTCTGGTGGGTATTTTGAAATAAGCACTGAAAATGCTTCAGGATCTAGTCCTACAACCAAAAGAAAGAGGGCAGGATTTTTGTTTGTTCACTTGTATCAAAACAACCATGCACTAAAAGGCAAAAAATTATTAAAGATGACAATTTTATGTTAAAGATAATTCAGTAGCTTTTACCTTAGCTGTTATTGTGTGGCTTGTTTCAAATGTAGAAAAGATAGTTGTCTGCTAACTCCCCTACTCTGCTACCTTTATTGGACACCTTTGTTCTGTTATCCTTCTGGTGCAGTTTCTTCTACAATCTTCCTGTTTTTTCACCTTTCAGTCACATATATTGGAGCAGTTGCTGTTTGACTTTTCCTCCTTGGCTTTGACTTCCCTCCCTTCATCTTATCTTCTCTTTCATCCCTTTTCGACTCTTCTTTCTTTTCTCATGCAACCTATCTTCTTCTCCTGTGTCAGATCCCTAGCTGAGTTGAGAAAGTGTTCTTTTAAGCTGTTTTACAGCCAGATGCTCTGTATATTAAGAACTATAATCAAACTGAACTTGCCTCAGCCCTGTTCCTAAAATAGCAGTTATTTCCTGTACAGACAATTAGGGTGGAAATCAGAAGGATGATCTCTTTTAAGGTACTGCTTTGCTGCCTTTTTTTTTTTTTTTTTTTTAAAGCCTATTGCTTCTTATATTGCTCATGAATAATGTTATCAATATGGTGCAAATATTACATAGACTTTGAAAAACAGATCAGCTCACTCCTGATTTATGCATTAATTAAAGGAATGGTAAGTTTTCTAGCTCCAGTAAAATATTTTGTTGAAGACTTCTTCCTTTGTTTTTTCTTCTTGTATTTTTCATGCTGTCCCACACCAATACAGTCCATTTGATATTTTGTGAACTTCACCTTTTGTTTATCTGTAGGTCATGGAAAGGTATCATTCCAGACATGTAACCTGGGATCTATTAAAAAAAACCTAGCACCTCCCTGTATAAGTTTGTACCTTCTCATGTGACCTTTGGTGAATATGTTCAAAGTTTCAGTCTCTAAACTCACAAAATTTCTGTTTGTGAGGAATCAAGTTCACAATTATTTTTTTTTTTACTCTTGCCCACATTGGTGAAATTTGGAGCTTACTCAATCTTCTGTGAAGCTTCCTGCTCCATTACTTTCAGTGGAACTAATGCTCAGATGCTACCTTAAGAAATAAGTATCCACGATAGCAACAGAGATCCTTCCTTCCATCTCTTTCAGTGATGGATGAGAACACGGGAACAGCAAACAAGTGGTAGAGCTTGCTACAGAAGTTCCAAGTTCAACACAGCTGCCAAAAAAAAAAAAAAAAAAAAAACCCCAAGCAATATCTACTGATGTCTCCTACGCACACATATAACTTTGTAAAATTTGTGTCCTTGAATATATTTGCACTTTAGACATTAACATTTATTTCCAGTAAGAAAAAAAATAAGGCCCGTTCTCCAGTCCTAGGTGCAGAACATGCAGGCAGGGCAGCCCAGTGTTTCTTTGGAGGCAACACAGTCCTGGGGTGGTGTGGATGGTTGAGAGCTGCATCCTTTCCTTGCACACTCTGCAAATAGATCATGCCAAGGTTTAGGGATGGCAATGAGCATACAGTATACAGGCTTATTAGTGAGCAAGAGGTGGTCAGATGATTTGGTTTAAGTTATGAGATAAGGGGGGGAAGGCAGTGCTTACAGCTTCTAATTTCTTCCAGTCCCGCCTCTTTTAACCATACCAAAATCATACAAGACCATCTGAGGAACTGACTCAGTAGGCTTAACTTGTCTGTGTTTTCACAGAAATAATGTAATGTGTTTTTTAAAATGGTTGACTTTTAACTGTCAAAAGTACGAGTGTATGCCAAACAGTTGTTTAATTTCCCTTTTTGTTCACACAATTTTCATAAATATAATTGAAGATAGACAAAATAATTGTCTAACCTATGTGCCAGAGTTACAATTTCTGTTAAATAGAAACACAAAAACAGTTGGGTTGGGGGCACAGGACGAGTATAGGGAAAGAGAGGAGGGAAGACAGGCAATGTTGTGTGGAAGGTGAACTAATAACACCAGATTTTTGCACTTTCATTGCATTTCAGTAACCATAGCTATGTCTGAGCTTTGGGACCTGCACTGCTTCTGGCTCGCCAGGACGAGGCTGCATTTCCTGTATTCAGAAATGTCCTCAGCATGCATGGTTCCATCCTTGAGATTTGGTTTCCTCAGGAGGAAAACGTACATTTCCAGGCTGGTAAAAGCCAGAAAGTCTGTATGAAACATACAGATTCTGTTTTTTTTTTTTTTTTTTTTTTTTTTTTTTTAACTAAACTGATACATGTCAGTAATATGGGAACTAAATTGGAAAACTCACCTGGCAGGAGCCTCCAAAAGTTCAATTAATTGTTTGATTTGTAAAGATCACCTACTGACTAATCCAGCCTCGCATCAGATTTTCTCAGAGCCTTAATGCTCAGCTCTCCAAGGGGTGGAACCCTGTCTTCATCTCTTCAATATGTTTCATGTATCTGTGCACATGGACTCCAGCTCTATGATTTAAACTCAGGGTAGGATGTGTCATTAGAATTGCACGCTGAATTTATTTACTGGGTTGGACTTGCTGAATGATGTACCAAATGAGTTTGAGTAAACATCTGGAATTTGTATTCCCATGCAAACTAAGCTTGCGGTATTTCAAATTGCTGCACTAGGCAACATTTTTACTTAATACATGATTGAATTTTTGCAAAAGGAATTCATTTTTCTGTAATATAATTACTGTTCTTGCAGATTTCAAATATGTCTCTTTTAAAAAATCATCTTTAAGAGGTGCACTTGCAGCTAAGTACAAAGAGTCATTATACAGAATGTGTCTGAAAACAACAAAGCTGCATGGTTGCTGTTCACAGGTCTCACCTGTTGAATGACTAATATATGGACTATGAGCTGGGCTTTTTTCCACTTTTGTTTTTCATAGCATAGCCAACATCTCAGTGTTGCAAAGCTTTTAAAAGTAGCAAAAGGGGAAAAAATTGCAATTACCGTTCCTGACATCCTTGATCAAAATGAAAACTGGGAACACATAATTGTTTGAGAGAAACTGCAAAAGGTGCAACTCTGGACTTCTTTCAGGTGTAGAGGTAAAAGAGAAGTAGCTACAATGTCCAGCACATGCTTTAAGCTTTTCAGCTGGGAATGTGAAATTAACAAAGTAGTAGTTTAGAGCTTTGGGGCGAAACGTTGTTTATCTCAGTGAATACTATAGACTTGTGAGAACCTTACCACAGGTGAAGAGTGTTCACTTAAACACATGGGCAGCAGGAAGGGTTGTGTTGATATTTGTTTCTTTTCCATTTGGGATTTTTGTTGGAGGTAGAAGCGCCTACAAAATTTATTATTTTTCATTAAAGAACTGCAGCGCAGGGGCTGAATTTGTAGGCAGAACAGAGGTTTCTGGAGGCATTTTAAATCTTGAATCCTTTTCTCTCTTATATAAGAATCTTATTATTTACTGTCCCTGAGCAACAAGGCTACAGATTTTGCTTTTTATCTGAAGAGATGTTTATTTCAGTTTTATAAAATTAAAATAAAAATCCTATAAAAAGCATAAAGCGTATGCAATAATAAGGCTGGAACTTAAATTTGCTTTTTCTTTCTTATGCTTTGTCAACAGCAGCAAACCAGAAACTTGCAGGTAGTTTTAAAGAAAGATAATTTATTAAGCATAAGTAATAATGGTACATACAATGCCTGGAAGAAAGAATCCAGACACACAAAAATGCAGACATGGACAGATGGGTTTGTAACCAGAGTGCTTATGGCAATAACAATGCTCTAGAGCTGGTTTTCTTTAGGGAAGAGCCACAGTATTTATAAACCTTTAAAAAATGCCAGATGGAACAGTAAGTGTTTGTGCATCAAAATATTTCACTTGGTGTATGACACATCAGAGCCCACCTCGAAGTACATCGACCTGAGCGCAGAGGTCAAACCAGGCACTAAATGAAATTGCAGATGCTGATTTTGTGACTGATTGAGACCCTATGCAAGGACAAAGAGCAGAGTCAGGGTTGTAAACAGAAATACAACTTAGCAAATCCAATTTTCAGTAAATACTAAGCTGTAATACTTGTCTAGACATTCTACTTGAAGAGTGTTTTCAGTCTTTTGGAATTTGGATTGTTTGCAGGGCAGGGGTGTGTGTGTATATTTTTGTATACAAAGGAAGATATATATCAAGGAAGATATTAGCAGAAAATAGCTGAGTTGTGTTACACTGTGGAAGGCTACAGAGGCAGAAAGAAGCAAAACAGACAAAAACAGACAAAAAGAAAGACAAATTACAAGGAATGTAATACAAGACCTAGATAAAGGCCTTTTCTTCACTCTCCTTGGGTTCATTTCTTATGTGACTTTTTCTACTATGTTTATGTCTCAATATGGAACTAGACCTCTCTCTTAAAAAACACATGCACTGACAGTTGTCACGGAGAGAGTATCTGGAAGGTTAATATCTGCTTTCATATGAGCAGGGCAAATGAACTATCTCAGATCTATAGGCTCAGAAAAACTGATGCCAGTTGCTGCCACTCTTTTTCCAGCTTCTAGGGAGGATTTTTAAAGTAACAATTTTACTTTTATCCTCCTGCCTTTGATACTAGGAAGATCACAATCTCTAACTCCTGAGTCAATTTTACTCCTCTTCATTGCATGCCAATAGCATGAGTACTCCCCGGTTTTCCATCTACAAGTACGTGAGGCTGCTGCTGATTCGAGACCTGCTCCTGAAAGGAGCTGGCACTTGCAACTCTCATTAATATCAAATGAGACAGAAAGAACACAGAGCTTTGAAACCCCGCCATTGCTGTTTTGCAATGGACTCTTAAAAGGCCTGTCACATCCTGTCTTTTCTGCTCTAATCGTTAGGATTTTCTTCTTGCAATTATCATCCTGCTTACTGTGTTCATGCACCAGAATATCGAAAGAGCATATTCTTCTGGGTACACACAAGTTCGGACATCACCAGAGTCCCTAAAGTATCTTTCATATTTTTTCCTCTCTGTGCATGGGCTAAGCAGTCTTTTGCGCTCCAACTATATTTTAGTCCCTATCTCTGCAACTAGCTGATATTTTGATAAGCATGGCTATACTTTTCAAAAGAAGCAATATGTATCAGGGATGATAGTTGCAGGGAAAAAAAAAATAAACTCCTAACCTAAGCTAGTTAATCTGTTTCACTGTTTTGTGAAAGATGTAGTCTTAAATTCCTAGTTTCTTACGTTTCCTTAGTTTTTCATTTCTGCCTATCATAGGCTGGGATGATGCAATCTCTGCAGATGCCTATAACTTTCTAGTTTTTTAGTAGGCTGGAGTTTATTGAGATGAAAGTGACTAGGCAAGATGTATCACCAGATGTACTTTCTGCTGAACTTGAAGTGCTATATATACTTCTCTGACCTTCAGAATGTAATTGTGTTCAATGTTGTATAACATGGTTACCTATATTTTTCAATGTATTATGAGGAGAAGGAAGGTTTCTTGGCGTCTTTTAAAACGTGTCCTTTGTTAAAGAAAATTCTACACAACCTATTAGGGAAAAAGGCTAAAATTAGTTTAAAAAAAAAAAAAAAATTACCCTCAGTCAAGTTGCCTTAAGAATGAGAACAAATACAATAGTTTCCTGCTGATAGATTCAGAAATAATTAAGGGAGTGAAAAGGAAAAGGAACTTTTTTGTATGCAATCTCAGCAAAGTTCTGGAGAGGGTCCCTTAATTTTCCATATTCAATTAAATAGGAACGTTATACAATCGTTTGTTATTATTTTCATTCTGTTATTTGAGGAAATCCTTGATTAACATATGGTACTACTGTGACTGAGAAAAAAAACCACACTAAATCTGTAAATTTACATTTGTAAAAAACACTAGAGGACATTCATAATGGAAGCATCCATTTTGATTTATAAAGAAATTATATACAGTAATATGAATATATGATTTTAAGAAAACATTTATATGTAGAAATATATGTTATAATCTTTCATTTATGTAAATTAAACATATATGTCCCCCAACCGGTATTTTCAAGAATGCTTTGCAACAATATAATCTACAATTTGAATAAGCAAAGGAAAGCTAAACTCAAAAGGAGTATGATTTCCTGCTGGTAGGAGGCCAGAATCAGGATTAGAAATCTTGAGTTTCCAATTCTCAGACCACAGCTTGATCCATTCAGATTGTGTTGTCTCAAAAAGACAAAACAAATTAATTAAAGCAAATATTATATTCTGCACTTCAGAGGTACAGTTTTAGCAGTTACACAGTGCACTGTGATATGAGGAAAAGCACCTTTAGATTAAAATGTTTGTGCTTTGTTCATTTGCATATAGGTCAATCTATCGAATAATGCATATTCTTTTATACTTATTATCATGAAGTACCTGGAGTCTACCTGTGGATAAGTTAAGTACATCTTGAAAGCCCACAGAAAGAAAAGATTAGGTAGCTTCTCTAAAACTTTTTTTCCCCAAGAATTCTTTGGGGAAGAGTAAAAATGAATGTGTTAGATGCCTAAAAGTGTTTCCCATCAGAAGATAAACTGTTTTGCATTCCAGTATAGATTGTTCTGAAATTTGTTATGTGATTCTAATGTATATATTTTTGTAGTGGGGTGAGGATGATTTCACACAGTTACAGACAGCTTGTTTATTAATCATTGCAAATAAACACCTTCGAAATAAACTTTTGCAAAAGTAGTTTGGAAGTACACAATCTACCTTTGTCTAAATATAAAAGAAAAACATACAGGTATAAGTAAACATATCTACAACTGCAAAACCACTGCTGAATTATGTCTTATATAGATATTACTTCTAAGTAATATCACAGCCGAGTCTGTGAAGGTCTGTGCTGGCATAATAATTAATGTAAGGCTGAGTCTAAAATAAATAACATCTTGCTTGTATTAGTCATATTGGCTTCATGAAGGTGGTAGGTGTTTGACCTGAAGTGTACTGTTTGCTTGTTCTTCTGTAAGTAAGTAAATAAATAAATATTCTCTGAGGAGAAGAACCGTGTAATTAATACGAGGTTACAGATTCTCCATGAACTCCAAATTTCTGGATCTTTCCACAATAGTGGTAATTTACTGAAATAACTGTCAGAGCTGGATTTGCTGTCCCACTTACAACCTCAGCATGAATGTCCTGTTGAGACAGAACAAAGAAGATGCTATCGCCTTTAGCTATGGGTCAGAACACCGTTTTGAAAGTTTCCCTACCAACTCTTCAAGCACCCTTACAGGAAACTACATGGTTTGCTTTCATCCCTCAGAGTGACCAGGAAAAAAAACAAAATGAAAACCACTTCCTGGAAAATCTCTTTCCTTTCTCTAATTACATTTTGTTGTTGTTAAAGATAATTCATTATCCAACAACTAATCACTATATCCTTATCAACTAAAATTCCAGACCTGCTCTCCATGGAATGGCGTCGGGAAGATTTTCTGTCCTCATCTAGTCAACAAACTTGTACTAGAAACTATAGTTAAGAGAAAGAAATAATTTTGTTAATATGGATATGATCTAAGTAAGTGGTTTGGGGTTTTTTATTTATGGAGGGTCTGTTTGGTTTGGTTTTTGTCTTTGTTTGCTTGTTTGTTTTGCATTACTACTTACATTTGGGCTATTTCCTGTTACTACATACATTAACATGTGATGTCTCTCAAACCTGATAATCTTCTAATATCGAGCTTTGGCTATCACAGGGTACATTTTTACACCGAATGATGACACATTCACCCAGACATTTCAGTATTTAGTGCTATCACAACACCATGACTAGTGCCTGTGCCAGTTAACAGCTCCTGTAGGTTTTAATCATCAGGCTATATTGCTTTCCTGAAAGGAAGAAATTCAGTATTTTTCAAACAGCTTGATATTTTATGTTAACAAAAAAAAACTTTATGCCTGTCATTTCCTTAAAAGCACAGGTTTTAGGCATACTAAAAATTAGGATACTAACGCCATCCAGTTAAGGTGTAAAATCTGTTTTATCTTGGAGACAGAGGAAGAAGAACAATGTAAATGCATGTATGAATCATATATAAACACCCTGCATACTCTCATAGTGGAAAACTAAACAAGGAGAATATAAGAGAAAACATGGCCATTTAACCACACTGTAGAACAGGTCTAGTCATTGGCATTCCTTAGCTTGGCAGCATCACATTATTGTGCAATTGGACTTGAGTTGCGTGTCAAAGCTGCCTCTGAAGTGTTCCAGACAGAACAATAAAATAAATTCCCAGAAATGTGTAATTAGGCTACAAATATTATACACATCAACCTTTAAAAAGGAGTTGCAGAGCAAAATGTTTTGTTCATTATAGTATGCTGCTGAAGCCTGATCTGCACCAAATAACTCTAGATTAAAGCTCATTAATTTAAAATGCAGAAAAATAGTGAATAGATAAAGATAATAACATTTTTAAATATTTCAGGTTTTCTTAGGTTTCAGTAATATATCCCCCCACACCCTGCATTCTGATTTATCCACCTCAAAATAGCCTTCCTACTTGTATAACACTGATTCATTAAGTGTAATTAAAATAAATAAATAAATAAATAAATAAATAAATGGTTACAAATCTTTAAACCCCTTGATGATCTAAAAAAAATAGACATAGCAAATGGGTTACTGTACATAATGTGTAAGATTTATGAAGAAATCTCACGGTTACTCTTCAAATGCTTGTAGCAAGCACATGTACAACAAGAATTTTCACACACCTTTTCCTGGCATTTCAAAAATGCTAAAAAATGAGATGAAAGCATGAAAATATGTTAATTTGACCTTTAACGTGCATGGAATGCCCCCTCTTGTATCATACACTAGTGCTTCAGACTGGATTTTCAGAATTTTGAGGTTGCCTTCAGATTTCAGTACATTAACAATTATAAAGTAGCAGCACGTTGGTCGAAACCAAGCCAGCTTCAGGTATTTACAGAACCCAAAATCAGGCCAGTGATTTCAATATTGGCAAACTACTACTGTTCCCAGTTTTGCAGCCTGTATACTAGCAACGCTTCATCTGTGTAGCAGTAGATCCACTTCTAAAATTACTGTATTTTACAGCCTGTCCTCTGAGCTATAAAGATAAAGGCTGGGGTGTGGTGGGGGATGAAGAAAATAAAATGACATGTCAGCCTCACACGGTAATCCATATCAGAATGGTCTCTCTTACCCTCAAGAGTGATCTTGCCAGACATGCACTGACTTAACAGATCTGCCACTGGAAAGCCCCTTACTGAATGACTAAGCCGTTGCTAAAAAATGTGTCTTTCAAAAATGTACAAATCAGCAAGCCAACTGCTTCCTGCTTCTTGGGTAGGATGCATTTTGGCAATAAAATAGGTAATGTCAGTTATTTTGTTTAACATCTTCATGCACACGATCTCCCAGCTAGACATATGCTTTTGTCTGTTATAAAATCCTTGATTCTGATCAACTGTTTGCCACTTTGCAGCTGAGAAGCCCTAAAGAAGAACATTAGGTGGAGATAATCAATTCACAGGCTGTGCACATACTTGAAAAAGACACTGCTCACCATGAATACTCAGCTAGAATATTTATCAAATTTTAAACTCCGTTGCCATGCTCAAGTAGATTTCCCTCTAATACTCAGAAATCCCTGATTTACACTGGGATTGTCAAATCCAGGAAGTTAGAAGCATATTGAGGGCTTGATAAATGTCCTCCCTGTGTCTCAGCTGCTTAATTAAGTTTGGTGTTGTGGTGCTCAGCCTCAGTGAAACACCATATGATTTCTCTGGCTTTTTGTGATATTTTGGTTATTTACCTTTGTTTTGTTTGCACTCATAATTATGAGCCCAAAGACAGTCACCCTTTTCAGTGGTGACTTAATTGTGCCTGTTGTTTTCAATAGGCATACAGGGCATTCTGGTTACTTTGCATAAGGCAATGCTCTGTTTCTTGTCTTGCTACTGTCTTTATCATACCAAAACCATCATTGCTCACTCATTTGAACAGCGTCCTCTACTATTTGCTCCAGTGACCTTTTCCCTGTATCTTTCTCTTAGTTCAGCCTCTGTAAGACTCACCCACAAGATGCTTGCCCTTTCCTACTCTTAAAGCTGTAAAACAAGCCAATGAACCTCACACTTCTGTCATTCAGATCATAAAAGCATGAGTAAGGCTTGAAAAAAAAAATAATAAAATGGTAAGAGCTTGCCCTTAGAGATCAAGGGTCTTAGACTGAGGATAGTCACACTCATCTTTCTCAGAACTGACATTTATGTGAGATGCCAAAATAGAGATCTTTAATGTTCCTGTGTAGTTCTCCCCGTATGTGAAGACAGTTTCACTTAAATGATGCTGTAATTCTCAATTCCCACATGAAACATCTGAAGATTAGAGTTCCTCCTGGTCAAAAATAGGATCATAACAGAGATGCTTTAAAGCTCTTCCTAACAGCGAACTAAAACAAAAATCTGGGTAGCCAAAAATAAAATACCTTTCAGTAGGTGACTCTGACAAACTGAGATGGCTGCACAGAAGCCTAAATAAGTTACTTGTGGGTGTCAGTGTATTCAGAACATGATAGATACCCGCTGTTGGCATGACATTGAGGAGGGCAAACAGACATTTTCCCTGAGAGCATGTGGTCACATCTGAAGGTAGAGTTGGTCATAATAACATACTTGTTAGAGAAGCCCCTTGAAGACTGAAAGATTTGACATGAAGAGACTTGCCCTGTCTCCCATTTTCCATTTACATCCATACTTACAGGCCAAAATCTACAGTTATGAGCCAGGCTCTGGAATCTACGTAGGGAGCTGCATCATCTTGTAGCAGCACAGCCTGGAGTGACGAAGTCCGGGTGTTACAACCAGACTTTATGAACCTTGTGATCAAGGTGGAATGGGAAATCAAGCTCCTGGCAATATTCTTAAGATATCTTAAGAATTTAGCATGAGGCAGTAATTGGATTAAATCCTGAGAATTCAGTTCTGTTTCCTCCCAGAAGAGGGGGAATGTATAAATTTCTCTTATGTACTCATTCTCTCATTCTAGCTCTTCTATTGGCAACACAGTTTGTTGCAGCACTCTAACAGGAAGAATACCATACGTAAGACGTGATTGTCTCTTTTAACCAGCAAATTCTGTTCATTTAGTCATCTTCCATCAGGAGGGAATTTAGCTTATCTGAATCCCAGCTGCTAAAGATTCCTACACCTGGGGGCCTGAGGCAGGACTATGATCCTCCTGCCTGCTAGTGAGTACATAGCCAAGATTTGGGCTGTGTAACAGGCGGAATAGCTCTGGCTCAAGCATGACTGAAACTGATGGGCTGAAAGCATAGGTGGAGCACAGCTCTTTCAACTGACTGCATGAAAACCTGTACATCTCAGTTTCTGTGAATCTTCTTGAAGGACTGGATATTTACTTTTTCAGTCTAAAACAGGTATGTGAACATGTTCAGGTATTGCATGTCTGCACAATGTACTTGAACTGGATATGGGACCCACCATTTCCAAATTATACATGTGTCCTGGTTTCAGCTGGGATAGAGTTAATTGTCTTCCCAGTAGCTGGTACAGTGCTGTGTTTTGAGTTCAGTA
>JAVJGG010000074.1:6157772-6189604 GCA_035590195.1 Aviceda cuculoides | reverse complement strand
CTGTTCTATTAAACTGTTCTTATCTCAACCCACGAGTTTTACTTCTTTTCCCGATTTCCTCCCCCATCCCACTGGGGTTGTGGGGTGGGGGGAGTGAGTGAGCGGCTGCGTGGTGCTTAGTCGCTGGCTGGGGTTAAACCACAACAACGTGGTAGCATTCATGACCTTGTTCACAGGCCCATAAACGCAATAAAGGTGTACAGAAGAGTCTGCCTTTGCTGTAGGTGACTTGGCCTTATTATCTCACCTAATGGACACTAACACAAAAGTAACACTTATTCTACCTATATAGGTAACTCCCATAAGTACATGTTACAGCTATGAATGGTGGTTCCCAACAGAAAATAACCACTGTGTAATCATGCTAGGTTTTGTGGATCTTCTAAGCATGAAATGGCAATTTCTAATTAACAGAAGTATATCTGGGAAGCAGCAGAACATAGGGTGACTCAGTCAGTTCTCTTAGAGGAGAAACTGTGATGCACCTGCAGTTGTTCTCTCAGTGCAGCCTGTGTGGTTACAAAACATAATGTTCTATTTCCTTGAGCAGAAATTTTAACAAAAGAAGAAGGAATCATTTATAAACAAGTGAGATCTCATCTCTTATTATGATTGGACTCTGATTATGATCTTAAAAGTCTTTTGCAACCTAAATGGCTCTGTGATTCTATGATTCTATGAATGCAGACCGTGCACATACCTTCAGAATTCTGGCTCAAACATTGTACTTCACTTGTCTCAAATGTTCCCTCCCAAAATGTTAGGCATGGCAATTTAAAACACGGTAGAATGATCTAGCTAATTGTTCTTATAATACAGACTATAAAAGACAGAAGTCCAATTTTTCTGTTGTGTTATGGGGCTGTGAATATGTTATGGAAAACCTTCATCCCACTTATACATGCTCTGTTGCTACAGATGGGTATTTATATTTATATCCTTGCTTGTTTGCTTACAAAATCAATAGGTGCAGTCAGAGACTGTGGGTCACGCAGCCATTTCCTCCTCCAAGCAATGCATCTCTAAAGCACAACTTTAAGCTCAGCAACTTTTAGAGCATACTTTTAAAAGCAGGCAAATTATTATCATTGTCTATAAATACCATGGAAAAATTTCTTTAGTAGTACCTAGCCTAAGTGTCTTTTTGTCTCATTGGGCTTTGCAAGAGCAACAGAAAAGCAGCCTAGGAATGCAGTGCATTTCTCAATATTGTGAAATCCAGAGCAAAATCCTCACAAACCTGTGATTAGCTTGTCTTTATATATCAGCTCATTGTACAGCCAGATACGCTGTGTAAGTGCAATTTTTACAGGCATTTAAAATGTAAGGTCTTACTGGTGCTTTCAGCAGTGGTATTAAATCAGAGAAAAAGACTAAGATGTTGTAACTACAGAAAATGAGTAAAACATAAATAAATAACACCTGCTTTTTATTACTATATTGAATTACCAGCTTCAAATAAATCTCAGGTAGTTAAATATTTCCAGCAAAGAACAGGAGGGAATCAGGTATTCCTGACCTTCTACATTGCTAAATATTAGTGGAAAAAATGAATGGTTTTCATCTTTCATTTTGAGAATTCATTAAAATCATTAAAACCAGTTCTGGGCTAGACCCGGAATCTGTGTCAAATGATACGTCTTCAGCACATGTGATTACAGGAAATTTCTCATAGCTTTTGTGCCTGCATGCAAGGCTACTATGAGTTCAAGTTCTCAAACTATGAAATTGTAATCCAAAATGTGTATGGATTTTGTGACATTGTAAATTCAGCTTAGACCTTCATGGGTAAAATTATGGACACCCATGTCTGCTATACTGTCTTGAGCAAATGTAAATAATTTTCTGACAGCTTTACAATGAAATCTTGTTGAAGTATTCCTCCTAGATTGTTACTAGAAATTAAGGCACATTATGGTGACTTTTGCTTCTGAATCACGACTTAAATACTTATGTGAGCAGTTTATTAGCATGGTTAATTTTAATTGATATTTAATATTAAACTTTGAGCAAATAAACCAGCTGGCATTGGCTTTATTGCCCTAAAGCTAATTGATTAACCTATTTGCTACAAATTACTAAAAATTAAACATGAGATTAATGTGGAATATGGTATTGGAAAATCCCTTTCTAATACAAAAGTGGTTGTTAGATTTTGTGGGAGAGTACAAACACATACTGACACATATACTCTCTTCGAACTCGGCACAAGTCTTCTTGCATGTATACATGTTAGTTCCATCTAAAATGTTGTTTAAACATTTTTCTTCATTTAGCGCTACAACCCTTATCTCCCAATCTTAATTAAAGAATTATTGTGAGAATATTGCTGCCATCTCTGTCTCCAATTAATGCTACCTGTCTGCACATTAAGTATGACCTAATATTGAAGTGAACAGAAATACTGTTAGGCAAAAAATAAACAGGAAATTAAGAGGGGCAGTTTGGACTTTAACCTCGTGAAAACACCAGCACTTAACTGAGGGGACCATTAGTAAAGTCAAACTGCAACAAACATGAAACTGCTGACAGAATTTATATTTTATACATTTTTAAATGTCAAACTCATTAAGACATAAAAATAGTAAATACAAGCATTCAGAGGAACTAGAGCTCGGATCAGACATTCACAAGCATAACACTTTACACAGAAATAATAAAGGCACTGTTGTTCTTCAAGAAAACACAGGAAATCATTTCTAATATTTATAAAGACATGCCAACTGCAGCTAATCTCTTTTCCTTTTACCATTTATGAAGAATTTTGCACCTTCCATGTGCGCCTCTGTTATCAGCTCAGTTTGAAAAGACGATAAACTGGAAGACAGAGTTTGTACTGCATACAGATCTCCCGTTTCAGTGTTCCAGGTAGCTTCAGAGCCACTTTGACTCTGTCTCCTTGGATAGATAAACTCACTTTCAGACACAAAAATATTTCTTGAAACAGCTTGTGTCCAAAAATAAAGGTCTGTATCTTATTAGCACCTAGAATCTAACACTTCAGCTCTTTATTTCCATTTATACCATTTGCTTTCGCACAGGTATGTGAAAGTACTTAAAAATGTCACAGTTTCACACTAAGTGAATTCATGTCCTGGAACAATGTACAAGATCATTTTTTTAAGGCTTGTTATTTTTAAAAAAAGTTTGCCATATTTGTATATATTTCATTCCTTCTACTTTTAAGGTGCCATCAGGAGAACTTGTCAGCAATCCATTCTATGGAAAGGTGAAGGAAGAAGACTGCTGATGTGAAGACAGCACTTGCTTTAAAATAGAGATGACATCTAAAGTGAATTTGGGTGCACCCTGAGGCAGAGCTTGAGTTCAATCACTTCCATGAATGTCACTGTAGTAAAATGTTTTAGGAAAAATTATAGCATATTATGCCTTTAAACTTCTAAAACTTTCCCAAGTTTTGTAATCTACAATAGGAGAGATTAACATTTTCAGTTTTGCCATACATATTTTGAGATTTTTTTTTTTTTTTTTTTTTTTACATGTCTACCCCTTGGCATATACTCCCAATCAGCATTTGAGCTATAATTTCCCATGAAGGATATTATACTTAGAAACTTCAGAAACAAAGGATGGTCAGCATCTCACTAGTAGAAGGGCTGTAGAAGAAACATTTATATAATGACATCTTGCATTCAGAAGAGTCTACCTTTTCACACCATTGAAATAAACAGAAACTATACAGAGACAGGTAAAGGAATAGATGCTGCTAGACAGGAGAAATGGACCTATTTTCTACTTGGCCAGTCTGGGCTGAAGCATGGTGTCGTGCCATGGGCCAAATTGAAATGAGCCAAATGAAATAAATGAATCCAGAGAGAGCAGCAAGGGTGATGAGATACCAGTAAACAGATGCACAGGGAGTGACTGAAAGCATTAAGACTTTTCAGCTGAAGGAAGATGGAGAGGAGATAAATCTTGCCATTGCAAACACCTGCTTATGGCAAATCAAAGATCGAACCTCAGAAAGTAGAGGGATATTGACAATAGACTTTAAGGGAGGGAAAGAAAGCCTTCTGAAGTATTGTTGGGTGTGAGGGCCTGAAGAAGTTAATGTCTCTAACATTGTCATGGGGCAAGTTCTGCTTAATGACACACTCTGCGTAAGCACAAACCATGCTTACCAAGGAACCATAGGTGAGAAGTCGGTCAGCAACAGGGCACAGAGGAGGGTGTGCTGGAGGAGGGTGCACAGTTCCCTGTTCTGATACACTGAGCAGGGCAGCTCACCATCCATGGCCAAACATCAAACAATGGCCATGTCTGCTGGGAAGGAGAAGTTACTCCCCAAATAACCCCAAGCCCACCGACCCATTTCCCAAAGGCTCTGAAAGCATAAACCATGCATGACACCTGATTAGCCTACTGAATTCAAGTGCCCGCCTGAAGGAGGGGCAAGGAGATGATAAAAGGACACAAACAGAAGCCCCACGCACACACGCCTTCCAGAACTGGACCCCTCAGCTGACTGGACCAACACTGGACCCAGGACTGGTGACGCCTTTCTCTTCTCTTTCTCTTTCTTCTGTAATCCCTACAGCTCATCCCTTTAGACACTAACCGTTGACCAAGTCTGAGACTAAGAGTGGAACCAACCGCCCCTGGACCTTTCTCTGAGGAGGAGTCTGGAAAGCAAGGGGGTCTGCTCTGAACCTCCTAACCCAATGGGAGGGGTCTCCTTATTGTCTTCCCTGAACTGATCCCTAAATAGGTAAGACTTGTAGTATATGTTTGGTGACATATGGTTAGCACGTGTTACACAGTTTACTGAAATAGTTTTGTGCCAATTCTTGTTGTGAGCATGCCCATTCCTGTTGTGCATGGATAAAAGTTGAGTTTTGTGAGCTAAAGGATCCCTGGTGCTGTTTCACCTTAATCCTGACCTGGGAATCAGCAAACCTGAGTCATCATCCTGAGAAATTGGGATGTGACAGTTGGGGCAGTGCTGAGGGGGAGTTGCTGAACAGCTCTTATCACTGGTGTCAAGCAACATAAGGAAAGCTGAGTCTGAATCTGCCCCAGACAAAGAGCCAGCTGCCTTCTTTACTTCCCTGAGATTTCATAATAATGTTGGGTAGAAAGCCAAGAGGAACAGAGTGTGCTTCCTTGTTCTACTTTCATTAAATTTGCATATACTTAAAATTATGCTGGCATTCTCTGCTAATTACTTTAAGTCATATTGTGCATAGTAAGATAATATTCTATAACTTTATAAGACAGAAGAAATCAGCTCGCTCTTTTACCATATACAGATCAGTATTTCTTTATCATAGCCTTTTTCCCATGCAGTTTACTTTTTCAAAGCAGAGATGGAAAATTAGAGAAAGTATGTAGTGGTGATACTGAAATTATCAAAGTTTGATTTAAAAGTAAGACATGCTTACACGTGGGAAAAAAAGAGCTCTTCTGCATTTGTCACATGCTAGATATGACTAGGCCATCCTATGATAATCCCCTTTTATTCTAGTCTATTTCATGTCTATTTAGATATTTTGATATTTTGATTATTTAGATAGTTTGATTAGAAATATGTATTTTGCTATGTGGAAAGAGACTAAGAAGTCCTAAACAATGTCTGCATTTGTGCTTGGGGAAGAAGAAAGAACCTTACCCCTTCCCCTACATTGCCTCTGCATAACAGATACAGTGCTCTGGGGGTCATTAATGAAGAACACATGAGTAATGGACATGATCCAGGGGAAGCCAACCATGCAAAGTTGATCCAATCACCCACCAGCAGAAAAGCATGTAAAGTATTAGTTATTGGAGATTCCTTACTGAGAGCACCAAAGGACACAGTTGCCATCCAGACAGTTTCTCTAGAGAAGTTTGCTGTCTACCAGGAACTTGCATTCATGATGTCACTGACAGACTGCTGAGCCTGGAGAATCCTGCATATTATAATCTGGTCCTAATATTCCATGTAAGGTCCAATAATACTGCAACAAGGCAATTTAGAACCATCAAAGCAGACTATATGTCACTTCAAGCAATATTAAAAGGATCTGGAGCACTGGTGGTGTTCTCCTCTATCCTCCTAGTCAGAGTAAGGGGTTTAGGAAGGAGGAGACAAAATGAACAGGTGGATGTGTGGCTGGTGCCATACTCAAGGCTTTGCCTTCTGTGATCATGGATGTACCTTTGAGAAGCTGGGTCTGTTGGGAGCTGACAGGATTCACTTGACCAAGTGGGGCAAGAGGGTCTTCACCAACAAGCTGGCCAGACTTATATGGAGATCTTTAAACTAGATTTAGTGGGACAAGGGGGTGGAGTTTTGAGCAACAGAGAAAAGCTAGGGGCTGTTGATGTATTAGGAACTAAGAGGGAAACACCTGGGAAACACCTTAAAGGATTTAGGACATGTTCCTCTAAAAAGATAACATGGTCAATTGCCTAGCTGAAGTGCCTCTATACCAATGCATGCAGCATGGGTAACAAGCAAGAGGAGCTGGAAACCGTTGTGCAGATAGAAAGCTAAAATGTAATTGCTATCACAAAAACATGGTGGGATGAATCGCATGACTGGAGCGCTGCAATCGGTGGCTATAGAATCTTCAGAAGGGACAGGCAAGGGAGGAGCAGTGGGGTTGGGCAGGGATTGCCATGTATGTAAGAGAATGGTTTGACTGCACAGAGCTGTCTTGGAAAAAACAGTGATGAAGAAGTTGAGAGCTTATGGGTAAAAATGAGGGGCCAAGCCAACACCAGTCTATTTGGTGTTTATTCCAGTTTGCCCCACTAAGTGGCGCCTGTAGACAAAGCATTCTTACTTCAACTGTGGATAGCATCATTTTTACAGGCTCTGATTCTGCTGGGGAACTTCAGTCACCCTGATATCTGCTGGCAAAGTGTTAACGGCAAACCGTAAGTGGTCCAGGAGACTCTAGGAGAGTGTCGAGGATAATTTCTTAATCCAGGTAGTAGACAGTCTGACCAGAGGAGATGCATTACTGGACATGTCGCTCACTAACACGGAAAAACTAATTAGGGATGTCAAGGTTGGTGGCAGCCTGGGCTACAGTGATTGGTAGAATTCACAGTCTTGAGGGATAAAGAGTTGGCTTGATGGCCACATCCAAAGAGTTATAGTCAATGGCTTAATGTCCAAGTGGAAACCAGTAATAAGAAGTGTCCCTCAAGGGTCCATACAGGGTCTAGAACTATTGAATATCTTCATCAATGACATAGATAGTGGGATTGAGTGCACCCTTAGCAAGTTTGCAGATGACAACAAGCTGTGTGGTGCCATTGATTTGCTAGAGGGAAGGCATGCCAATCAGTGGGGCCTTGACGGGCTTGAGGAGTTGGCCCACATGAACCTCGTGAAGTTCAACAGGGCCACGTACAAGGTCCTGCACCTAGGTTGGGGCAATCCCCAACATCAACACAAACTGGGCAATGAATGGATTGAGAGCAGCCCTGTAGAGAAGGGATTGGGGATACTGGGGGACCAAAAATTAGACATAAGCTGACAGTGGGCTCTTGGGGCCCAGAAAACCAATCATATGCTGCACTGCATAAAAAGAAGCATGGCCAGCAGGTCAAAGGAAGTAATTCCCCCCTTCTACTCTGCTTTTATGAGACCCTAGCTGGAGTATTGTGTCCAGCTCTGGGGTCCTCAGTACAAGACAGATATGGACGTGTTAGAGTGGGTCCAGAGGAGGGCCATGAGAATGATCAGAGGACTGAAACACCTCTTCTATGAAGAAAGGCTGAGAGAGTTGGGGTTGTTCAGCCTAGAGAAGAGAAGGCTCTAGGGAGACCTTATTGTAGCCTTTCAGTACATAAAGGGGGCTCATAAGAAAGACAGATGAAGGCTTTTTAACAGGACCTTTAGTGGCAGGACAAGGGGCAATGGTTTTACATTGAAAGAGCATCAATTTAGATTGGACAAAAGGAAGACTTTTTTTACAGTGAAAGTGGTGAGACACTGGAACAGGTTGCCCAGAAAGGTTATGGATGCCCCATCATAGGAAGTGTTCAAGGTCAGGTTTGGTGGGGCTTTGAGCAACCTGATCTAGTGGAAGATGTCCCTGGTCATGGCAGGGGGATTGGACTAGATGATCATTAAAGGTTCCATCCGGCTCAAACCCTTCTTTGATTCTAAGAAACTGGAGGAAAAGGACAGTAGATGTTGATATGTTAGTGTCCTCTATCTCTTCTTCTTGGGAACACAAATGCTTTAGACATCTGCATAGTTTAGGACTATTCAAAAGTAATTAGAAAGTGTATTGGATGTGTTTTTCATAGAGAAAGCTGGAGCCTAGGATACTTGCTTTCATTTCAAAATACCTCCTTTGAACCACAGAGAGTCATTGGATGTAGGAGTTGTTACTGGCCTTGTCTACTCATGAAATTCTCTCATATCAGGAGAATCCTTGGTTGCCTTCTAGAGCACATTCCCAGTAACTTTGGATTGCTGTGCTGGCTCTGCTTAGTGGTGTTCTTTTGTTGTTGTTGGGTTTTTTTGTTTTGTTTTGGAGTCTTCTACTTGCTCTGTTTATTATTACAATGAAGGACTACACAGCCCGAAATCATCACCTTCCTCTGTCAGTGTCTTCAAGGAACACTAGTACAATCACAGTGTCCTTTGAACAGGCTATGTGAATGTCTGTAATTAATCATATTTTTTTTGATAGATTTCATAGTTCTGAGAACTCAGTAATTATGTGTTTAACAAAAGGAGTGATACTTGTTAGCTGCATACAGTGACTAATGTGAGGTATTTCTCAGACACTTCTTCATTTTACAGCTCATGTAGCTAGTTTGAAAGTAAATATTCTTATTGTTCCCCTTTTCCATCTTTAAAATAGCTAAAAGACAGACTTGAGAAGGGTCCCTACTGTGTGAATACTTCCATAGTTATATGAATTCAAAGAAAATATCAGTATTTCCATTATTCTGAAAAGGGAGTTTAGAAAGTGGAAATGGAAAATAGAATAGGCTTCAACTTTCTACTTTAATGTCTATTTTTCTCCTGTGGATAACTCTTCAAAAAGAAAAATGTAGGAAATAAAAAAATTTATTCCTACACAGTTGTAAGGGTGTAAATTAAGGTGCAAAAATAAGCAATCATCCATTATAGATGGAAACTGGATAAGATTAATAATACTTAAGAATGTTATATTTCTCCACAAATTGTATAGTACCTTTTCACCGTGGAAAGCGAGTAAAATGATTCTGGAGTGGAAAACAGATGTCCCTGTAACGGTCCTGTAATTACAGAATGTTTGAATTGTCAGTAATATCAGGGGGTAGGACTTCATGGTTTTCATACTATTTTATGATAAACTGTAATTCCCATACTCTTGATGATTACTAACATTATCTTCATGTACTTGTATTATAGTTGTGCCCATAAGACTAGACAAACATTCTACCACACCATAAATCATAATTTAACGTTGGCAGACATTGGAGTCTCTTCTGAAGTGGTTATGTTTATGCAATTCTAGGTCTATGATGGACCAGCAATGTTGGTGGAAATTCACCAGTTGAGGACACAGCCTTGTGATTTGTTGAATTTGTTTTATTCTTTCTAAATGAGAAATATTGGATTAAAGACTCTCTGACCTGAGAAATTACTTTGACAGTTCTCATAGAGGTAGACTTGCCTTTAAAAAAGTTAAAGTTTCTGTTCCTTGTGTAAAATAGGAGATAATTTTCCAGGGTAGTGGAAATAGCTGCTGTTTTGTTTTTTTTTTTTTTAAAGAAGAATAAGAACCTCTAAATTTTGAAAAGATCAGTGCTCCAGCTACAAAATGTAGTGCTAAAATGACAGAACTGGATAGTGAAGTATTGATAATCAAGCAGAAAGGAATTTTTGTTTGATTTAGCTTGTTCCTCTTCAATTTCTGTTATTTCTGTCAATATTTACATGTATTAACTACTTAAATATTTATAAAATGTGTTGCTATTGCCTTTACCTCATAGGTTCACCCAAATATTTAATTAATTGATTTTGGTAAAGTATTATAAATTCAACTGTATCAACAGCACAGACTCAGTTACCATGTGGCACAAGCATTACTAAACCTATACCCTCAGAACAGAAGAGAAATTTTTGTCTTTAAATATGCATGCTCATAAAGTAATGAATGCAGTTGATCTTCTTCTGTGACCCCAGAACTGATTATCAATGTTGTTATTCTGACTGTTCTCCTGAGAGGCGTTGTACAGCAATACAGACTGCAAACTTTTTTTCCAAGTCAGGTGTGGTGTGCAAGGCGAAGGCAATGAGTCAGTTGTCAGCTCATGTATGAACTTTGGTCCATTGATATCACAGGACCTGTGTTTGCTTAAAGGTCTGTCCACTAGTCTTTTTTTACATGACTTTGCCACAGTTGTCTCAGTGTAATTTTCAACATCCAATTTCCATGCTTTTTTGCTATGTGCTGTGGTGTCAAACATACTTGATGCAATGGTAGTCGAATGATATGCATTTATGTGTTTAAGTTAAAATCTAGGCAGTACAGAGAAGTCAGTGGTCCCTAAGGATCCACAGATCCTAATAAAACAGCTTGCTGTAGACAAGCTCAGCTCTTAATCCATTATTTCTTACCATGAATCAGAGTAATACATTTTTTCTTCAGAAAATATAAAAATAGGTTTTCATGTTCAAGGGTACTGCATTTTAACAGGAGAAATGCCTTAAAATGCCCCAAATGTTTCCATGTAGCTCTTACTGTTAAATACTTGAAACATGTTTGTTGGGAAGAGGCAGTATGTGCTGTCTTTTACATGTATTAACAACATTTCTCCAAACAAATGGTGCTCTAATAAATAACCATATCAAAATATTATTTCATCATTCATTTTTACATTCATCAATAACTTACTTTCTTAATAAGCAAAGCTTTTTCTCCTTTTATCTCACTTGTTAATTTTCAGAAGCTATAATGTCTGTGGACTGTGTGATCTTTTGAACCCAGCAAGTGAAGCCACTACAATACTATTATCTCATTAGTAAAAGTACCATTGCTTTGAAACTATTTTTTTTCCTTTATTTGACTTTATTTCAGAGTCTTCATTAGCTGAAAAACAAAAATAAGAATATTATTTTGAATTGCATGTATATTACCATCCCTATTCCCGTTTCAGGCATAACAGTCACAGATAAATGTTTGATACATTAAACAATCCTAAATTACAAATATTTAGATGGCAGCCTCATGACAATGCCTTTGCTAACGAAGAAGACTTTGAGGCACAGGTATTCAAAGGCTGGAAACAAACAGTATCTCTTTGAACTAAAACTCTGTTTTATTGAGGAAGACATTATGTCAAACAGCTGTCTACATATTTTCTAGGCATTCATTTTATGAATCATCATTTCATATAATGGATATTTTACTATAATATCCATAGGATTTTCAAGTTGTTTGTTTCATGTAATAAAATTAAGTTCTGGTAGATTTTGTTGCAAAGCTATTCACAGTCTTTTTTTGTGTAGATTGGAGGCTAATCTTGATTTACAACCCACGCTATGAGTCAGTAAAACACTTCTGTTTCCGTGCAGAGGGGGACAAGGACTGGATGAAAAACATTGAGGATGTGGTATAAAGGGCAATGGTCTAGATGCAAACAGGGAATGCTAATAAATGGGTTTGTAATGAATGTGTGGATTTCATGGCAATGAAAGCAGGTTCTTCTGTAGCTTTCCCATTAGAAGGATGTTAAGAAATACATTGCACTCCATCAGCATTAACATAACACATAAAAATCTAGCACAAAAAAGAACTTGTTATGCTGCATGTTTTCAGAATATTAATATGTTCTAAGTACATTTCAGTAGAACAGAAGCTTTTACAGGCCTTAAAAGGTTTTAAACCTGACATTATGGTACCACTCTGTTTAAAAAAATACCAATACAACAACAACAACAGAATAAAGATAAAAATCAACACTTCATGTTAAAAATATTAAGATCAAATTAAATTTCCACTAATCATATTGATATTATTCTCACTTTTTGAATCATGTTCCTTCTTTAATCACTTTGATTTCATGGGACATGGACTTATCATTAAGCTTTTATCTTCTAAAACCTGGTAATCTCCTTTTTTCTGTTTGAACTGATCTGAAAGATATCACCAACTGTTTTTACTAGGCTGGTGTTAGGCTAAAGAACATTGTACTAAACCCATCCTGTGATTTAATGGCCTCAGGAAGACACCATTGCTCTTGCCTGTGTTTGTAAAAAGGAGCAAAATATTACACACTGTTTCTTGCGCAGGATTCACGTGTCATACAAGGAAGTTTGGAAATCATTGCCTTGTACCCTTCTTTCAAATTGTTACTGACCTGTAGTTAGGAAAAGTGATGTCTATTGCTGGGTTTGCATTTAGGGCCTGATCCATTAAACACAAATTTTCTTCCATTGGCTTTCATGTACTTTGAGTCATGTCTGCCTGACAGACGTAGAGGTCTCATAATTAATCAACTTTTAAACTTTTTTTTTTTTTTTCATGGAAAGGTTGTATATACATATTGCAGTTAAGAATTTGATACTTAAAGGAATTGATTAGAAGAATTTTGTAAATACTGACACACCAAGTTAATAGTCTGGTTATTATTCAATGATTTTATTTTGTGTTTAATACCAGAAAAAAGGGACACTATAATATTTAAAAAAAAAAAAAAAAAATCTAGTCATCCACACAATCTCCTTGCTGAGTAACAAATACTGTTCTGAAAATAATTTGTTTTGGAAGTAGTGGCAAAGCTAGAATAAATGCTTTAATTTCTTCCCAGAAAGAAATATTTACCTAAGAGATCATGAGGTAAATTTCTTTGCCTCTCAGAGATATACATAAAATTTTATATATCTCCTTATCTTTGTATAAAATGGCATGACAGGTTTTTACATACATAAAACAACATGCCATACAAGACAACAAAGACTGGAAAGCATTCGAGGTGTCATTTGTTTAGCCTGGATCAGGTGGAATAGGAAGCTGAGACTCTTTTATATTACATTTTTATATGTCATAGTTTAAAGTGCTTTGTAAAATAACATTTATGATTTCTACCAGTAAAGAAATGCATTATGTGGAATGATGCTTTCAGAAGAAATGAAAATCAGTTTCCAATTAAGACTAAGTGCCATCACAGACGTCTCCAGAGATGCTCTCTTTGTCTTATTGATGCACTGCAGTTGTTCTGCTTAGGCTGAGGAAAGGGTGGAAAATGCAGATAATTTCCCACAGTGTTGTCATCCTTTTTTTTTTTTTTTTCCATATTGTTAAGGTCTAACATTGCCTTCTTATTACCTGCATTTCCCATGGAGAAACAGATGTTTTAAGTGTCCTCTTTTAAGAAAGGAGAGAAAAGGGAAAGAAAAGAAAATTTATCATAAGTGAAGAGTTTTTGTCCCAAGAGAGCTTTTACATGTTCAAAGTGACTGTTATTGCTCTTAAAGTGGAGAAATGCAGCACTGTATTTCAAAATTCATGGTTCATATTTTCTCAAAATCCTGGCAAAGTGCACAAAATCAGTATGCAAGGTCAGTGCAGCATTTCTGGGATTAGAATATTTACATTTATGAAAAAGGTATTAGGAGTCTGTTCTGCAGTGGACACAAAATTATTTTACAATATCTCTCCAAACAATTTTCTTTCAAAAGGACTGCAGATGCCTCAACTTCACTCTGAAAACAGCTGTTCTCTAAACCAAGCTACTCAAAATACTGTATTTTCTAAGGGACCTCATCAGAAATCCAATGTGATCATAACTTGGCTTGAAAATTCTGTTCTTCATTTGAGGTCCTTGGTGATACATGGTATACAGTAAAACCCTTGTGCTTCAAAAGTGCAAACTTTGATCTAGATCAATCATACTGGCAAACAAACTAGATTAAATCTGTGGTGTTTGCTCAGTTATTCAAACTCAGAACTTGGTCCAGTAACTTTATGGGACAAAATAAAGATTTAGCTATACATACCTCCATACTGTAGCATTGATATTGTCCAGCTATTCCAGACAGTCATTAGTTTGGTCCAGCTCGTTTTGGACTGTTCTTTCCAAATCCAAATAGTATATATGGTGCCTGTAAAGACAATTCTGATAATCACAGATGAGCCGAAAGATGATTTTTAAAAGAGGTTCTACCTGCTTTGTACATTTTCTTTTGTGCTCTAATTTTTCATTTTTTAATCTAAACTCTGTTCCATGATGATCTGTCAACAGCTGCTACTAAATAAGTCTTTTTTCCAAAGACAGTCACAGACACTATGAAAGCAAAGGGTGTCCCAATCTCCCTGGATAGCACTTTGCCTAGATCCAAGCAATGCCATAGTTATGATGTGGCTGGGTTTGGCATTTGCATTGGCACGGCTGTATTTTCTTGGCCATAGTTTATGTATGCTATTTGCCTTCATGGCAATTTCACTCAGCCAGTGCCAGGCAGACAGGTTAGCTATGGGTTGGAAAAGCAGTGTGCAGGCAGAGCCAAAACCGTCATTTAATGTCAGAGCTCACCAAAGCAAAATCAGAAATTTCTGCAAGCAAATGTGTGTTTACCAGTTCTGCTGCTTCTGATGGCAGTCTACCATTTCTGGACATCTGACTGTCCAGATGGAAATGCTGGAAAGGTGGCTAATCCTTATAAATTGACTGTACGGCATATGTGCAATAGGACCAAGTGAAATGGAGAAGCAGTGTGAGATGGATTAATACTTCCTACTGTTGGCGATTGTGGAAATAGCCTCCTGTTTGTTTTTATTATTCTCAAGAAAATACAACTTTACATTTCAGAAATTAAAAAAAATACAGTGAAGAAAATAACTACCTAGTCTTCTTGAATTTTAGGAGTGTGAGGAGTGTTGAAGGTAGCAGTTTCAGGGAACAATTCTTCTCATCCTGATGTAAGATAATTCCAGCATTTTCATTTATCATTACCTTAGTCCACAAGGCTGACATGAAATGCCACTTTATGTAGTACTGGTTATGCAATGGCAAAGAAAAACATGTCTCTCTTTTTTTCTTTTATTCTAATTTCCTTTGATCATGTTTCCTACTTCTAATTTAATCTGTTCTGTGAAAATTAAGAATCCATGAATTAATACAAAAGCCTTCTACAAAATCTGAGAAAAATAAAAGCCAGGTGGTACTTAGCAAGTTAAAACCACATCCAGATTAAAAGTATTCTCTGGCTGGAAATTACATGTGCATGAGTAGTGAATAGCATTGGATTATTACCTTAGGTAAATTTATATATAAGATGACTTATTTTCAACCAGTATTTTTGTCCTGATTTTGTTTTCATGGTGAAACCGAAATCAAGGAAAAGATGTTATTTTTAATTTAAAAAATTGCTTTCTGAGGGTGTTTCAATCACCCTTTAAAATATATTCCACCAATTTATCCAAATTTTTAACTAAATCTATGCAAATTTTTAACTAAATCAGGAGAATAAATCGTATTAAAACTATTTTCCTTGACTTTTGAGAAAACTTCACTTGGCTCTACATAGAAACTTCTCAAGACCTAACTGTCTACAAATGTCTAGCCTCCTTTCTTACAGCTGTAAGATATTTTGTCACAGACATGTACATGGATCAGTCTGTGATGTTGATATTGAGAAAACAGACTAAGTTGGCTTGAAAAAAAATGGAAAAAACATGAGCACTGACAGAGGCTGATAGCCAAATACAAAATGGTTTACAGATTATCACAGACGCATTGCCAAAACGTTAGCTGCCAAGACACATAAATTATGTTCCAGGCTTAGCTGATGAATTTCGTGTTGGGCTGGGCCAGCTGTCTTAGTGAAACATCCTAACTCTGTGCAGTGCCCAAATCATCATTCCCAAGGGACTGAGTGTTGACATTTTTGTTTGGATACAGAAAGGCCATCAAAACCTGGCAAAGTGCTGTGAGTGAAACTGTATCTCCGGATGGTGATGTGGCATGTTGTCGCTTGTGAAATATCCTGAATCAGCAAAGTCTTCCTTCAGACCTTCTTGTAACACCATAACAGGCAACGAATGCCTGTGACTCACGTCCAGATGAGTATCTGTATCCCAATTAATATTTTAAGAAACAGTAAAAGCATAATATTGTTTATACTGTGCTAGACTGAAAGACCATCCAGCCCAGCATTTCCTCTCCAGAAGTGACTGCTGGCAGATGCCAGGAGGAGGACATGGAACAGATCAGGTGTCATATGTTTCAGGTATTAGCTGGATTTTTCTTCCACAAGTGAATCTGGTCACTTTTTCAGTCCATGCTCCCTTTTATCATCCACGATGTATTGTTTCAGGGAGATGACTAGTTCCATCGTGTACTAATTGCAATATCTCCGTTTTGTGTTCATTTAAAAATGCCTATGCCTGGTTCCATTTGATAAAATTTTTTTTCAGTAAATAACAAATAAAATTAGAGTTTATTAAAAAAAAAAAGCTGGATTTATTAGTTTCCATTTTATGATATTGTAGAATGAAATTTAGAGTTCAGACTTAGTCTGTTGTACTCTGTACTAGAACTTTAAAAGTTAGACCTACAGCTATGGATTTTTGAAGCACCAGAGTCTTTATTAGTTGTATTGTTGTGTTTTTCCCTTTTATTTATGATCAGTTCTTTAAACCCAGGTTTAAATTACAATAATAATGTTCTCACTCTCTCTCCGGCTTCCATTTCCTTCTGTCCCAGCAACTTTTTTTCCTTCTTAAAAATGTTCTCCCAGAGGCCCTACCACCATCACTGACGGGCTCGGCCTTGGCCAGCAGCGGGTCCATCTTGGAGCTGGCTGGTGTTGGCTCTGTCGGACACAGGGGAAGCTTCCACTCCTGTAACCACCCCCACCCACCCCACCCCCCCCCGCTGCCAAAACCTTTCCACACAAAGCCAATACAGAATTCTGTTGTTATGTCTTATCATTCTTGGGATGTATGTGCTTATGGTTATAAAAAGAGGTATCTCCCTGCTCACTGTAATACCTAACATATGACACTTAAATCATCATGTAAGATAGAAATACCCAACATCCCCACTCAGCAAAATCACCTTCAAATAGAAAAAAAAGGAAAATAACTATGAAGCCATCTGAGTGAATGATGAAAATTTGTGTCTCCTTTTCACCATTTGAGGAACATTGTGTATGATCAATCTGTCACTAGAAATAGCCTGCTGAGATTCAGAGAAAACCACACTGATGATGAATACTGATTTGCAAAAATGTTTTGGTGTCTGGTCACATAAGCTGTATAAACATGGGTCTGCTCAGACCTTTAATATATTGAAGGCCCAAACCACAGAAAAGGCTTGAAGGACTGGGACATGTACTCATGGGTGAAACATGTCTTTAAATTCAAGCTGATGCCTGTTCTAATTCCAAGACGGTGTGCAGTACTACAGGTTCTTCATGAAATAGCTTATCTTCTTCTTACTACATCTTCCCTACAAAGTCAACAGGTGCATTGAATATATACTAGCGTGGGTACCTCCCTGTAGCTTCCAATACTTTCATGTCTCTTATTTATTACTCACTATACTGCCTGCACTGCAAAGCTGTGAGTTATTAGCTATTAATAGCAATATTATTTTGCAAAGTGATAGAGCAATGTACAGTCTTCTTATGCTTCATCTTCCATAATTCCTCTATGTATGTATAATAATTGCTTTGAAATTCTTTTCTTGAGGAAAAAAACAAAAAAACAAAAACAAAAACCCAAATCCATGTTCCTGGTGGTACCATGCCAGCCATGTGTACAGTATTCCTGCCAGTTCCTTGAAACAGCATTGGTTAGAATCACACCTTCCACCTTGCTCAACACTACCAGAGATGATAAGCTATGCACATAAAATCCCCTAAGTGAGTTTCCTTAATCAATTTTTAGATTATCTTTCCACCTCTGAATTAAAATATGCTTATTGTAAATAATAGCTCCCCTGCCTTTCCTGGGCAAAGCAGAGAGCATTTAAAATATGATTCAGTCACAGTGGAAACAAGTATGGATATGAAAGTTGTTGTTTAGAGGAGGTAGAATCATTCCAGATACTCAGTGAACATCACCAATAAAAGGTCAATGATGGTGCTGTTTTGCAAATCTTTCTTTGACTAATCTGATAACAAAGCATTACAAGCTGGCAGTTGTGTTTGCTATAAGAGGGGAAATGATTTTTTCACACAATGATCTCATTTTAAGTTTAGTTTTGGTTTGCTTTGCTTTGCTTTGCTTGGTTTTACTAGCCTTTTTTATATTTAATTATATTCCAGGCCAATTTTTTATGGGGTTCTGTAAAAGAAATATTAAGAACTGCATCCTAGAAGGTCTCTAGCAGAGATGCTGAGTTAATGGCTTAGGGAAGATCAACAATATTGAATGCTGGTGAGATACACTTTAATTTTGTCCTGCTCTCAATAACTGGGCTACCTAAGGAAGCAGAAGTTTCATGTGCTCCAGGAGGCCATTGTGATTTAAGAGTAGAGATGCTATATTTGGAAATGACACAGTTGGTAGTTGACTTTGACAGATATTGTGAAGTACAGTAAGAGGGAAGATAAAATAGGTTTCCTATGTTCTCTTTGGAAAGACCCCCAACAGAAAGCTGTAGACAAGGCAATAGACATGAATAAACAAGAATAAAATCAAGCCATTCACCTTATAACATGTCTTTTCTAACACTTGATAAAATTTTCACAAATATTCTGTCACCAACTTCAGAAAGATTCTCTTTTAAATGCATAATTTTAAAAAAGTGCAGATTTACATGCAAATAAATTACAACAAGTCTAAGACTGTGGCTGTAGATCAAGTCACTTTAATTTTAACAGATTGTATTTACTGTTGTGGAGACATTTATTTCAAAATAGACATATGTTATCTTCAAAAGGGAAAAGGAACACTTACGTGTATATATGCACATAATAGTAGTTTATAGGCATACCTAAAACCTAAAAGTTTAATGAAATGCCTCTTACCTTTAGCATGACGCAAAATGTTGTGGGAAAATTTAAACTGGCTCATGGGGAAATGAGGAAGTTCAGTCTAACTTGCAACAACTTTCTACATGCTTCAAGAAAATTATGCTGCAAAAAATATATCCTAAAGCACTGGTGTCTTAGCATCAGATTACTCTCTATTAATTGTTTTTCATATTAATATTACCAATATTGGTAATATTTAATATTTAACGTAATTAAAAGTGTCTTCTTTCAGTTTTGATTAAAAATCTAACACTCTTTCTTTCTCAAAGGTTAATATTCAACACTTTCTCTTGATTATTTTGTTTTAAAAGTTCACTTCAATAAAACCCATGAAGTGTAGATTGCCCTTTTACTTCTCTTACACTTTTTCCCTGGAGGAAAGGAAAATGTTTTTATTCTGTACTAAACTGTATTGGAAGTGGAGGTATCAGATACATCAATCAAGGTCACGTAAAGCAGTGTTCCTCTGCTCATATATTCAGTGAAAAGTGTTTAAGTGACAGACACTTCACAGTGACCAACTCTTCTGAAGGATCTGTTCTTACACACGTAGCAATGTTCCTTGAGGTTTGTATGTGACTCTTGCCTGTGCCTGAAGATAGGAGCTTCTTAAGTAAAGCTGTATTGACTGTATAATGTTTATCACCATTCACTCAGGACCAAATTGAATCTGGTTTTATGTCCTGTATATGACATGTCATATAATCGAGCTGCTTCACAATGCCTTAACCTGATGCTATGTTAGAATTACAGCCTCACCCTCAGGTGGGTTGTACATACCATTATTAATTTAAATGCTGATAGTTGCAACTGGTGTTTAATGCCTGGAAATCAAAGCCTGTTAGACATGTCTCTGTATGTTCAGTAACGTTTCTCGACATACCACAAGTATGAAAATGCCAAAGCACTGTAGTGTATATCAAATAAACTGTGTGTTTTCCTGAGCATTGTTCCATCTGGTGCATGTGTACATGACTCAGACAACCCTCTGTTGTCTTTAGGAAAGATAGGCTCCTTCAGCAACACATCAGATCACCAAGCAGCTCTGCACCTGTGAAGAACTGCTTGGATAAATTGCTTGCAGCGCAAGACACGTGAGACTAGCCTTTCCAAGCTGTACTTGGCCTTTAGGTACACGTTAGACATGCAACTGTCACACAAGAATCCCCATTGTGATCTCATTTTTGATAAAAAAAGTCAGGAATAAATGGATACAGCAGTCCAAATACAGACAATCGGAAAATCATGCCTGCAAATTTTAAGAGAATCCATTAATTTTTTGCTATTACTTTTCTCCATTAGAAAAATAAACAAAAATATTTGGCATGATATCACCAGGATCATGGATTTTCTTTTCGTTTCTTACTAATTAAATATTTCCAAGGCATTTATTACACATTTGCAAGTGAATTATAGAAAATGAAAAAAAAAAAATTAAAGTATGTGATGATGTCCTTGCAATCTTCCCATTGTTAATCTCATTTATATTCCCTCCCATACTGCAAGAAATACAAAAGTCTACATATAGGTTACTAAATGGGAAACAGCAAAGTGCTGAAGGTTTACAACTGTCCTGAGTACTTAAAAAAGATATTTTTGGGGCAGACAGTGACTGGGAAAAGTTAAAGATATGGATAAGAGACTGAGATTCCTGAAAGGAATTAGTGTGCTCCTTATATTCCTACTGTCAGGAGCCCGTTCAGGCGGCATCATGATAATGATTACACTAACTGTATCCTCTCATCTCATGGTGATGTATTTTGTATTGACCATATATCAAAAACTGCCATAATAGGTTCATGATACTATTTGAGCAGCTTTCCGCAGTCAATACATTAACAACAACAAAATGACTGCTTTTGCCCTTGGTCTATTTTCATATTATTGAAAGCACTGCAGAGATTTTTTTGGTAGAAGGGAGAGGAGAGGAGAGTTAAGCAGAGAGCAAACAAGGAATAGGTAAACAAAGGGACCATTTTTGCTTCCCAGTGAAATATATCTATCAAACTAAGAACCCTATCACCTTTTGTGATGTAAATTCTGTAACGTCACAAGCATCCTTTCTTCTGATTAAACAAGTTCAGCTTAGACAAAGCTATCCTATTTTGACATGTTATATATCTTAACTTTGATCACAAAAGGAAATCTGTCGCAATGTTTCTACTTTGAAGGTAGGCCACAGAAAAGAAGTTTCTAGGACTGGTGGAAGTAAGCTGTCTCCTTCTTAAAGAAATTGTTTTCTTTGAGGAAATGTCAAAGCTCAGGAGATAGAGAGATATATATATATATATATATATATATACATACACACATGTAACCGTATAAATGTGTGTGTGTGTATCTATTTGTTCTTCATGTACTCATGAATATCATAGTTTCTTATCTGATGATTAAGGTGGAGGTGTTTGTTTTACTTTTGCCTGCCCAGGCGGCTTGATCCCTGCCTCTTATTCTCCTAGCAAAACCATACTTTTCATCTTAATAAAAGTAGAAAAAAATAATAGTTGTAAATAGTGGATTGTATGCTGAAACTAATGGAACTGCTTCTCGGGGGAAGCTCATTTTGTCCCAGATGTGAAACAGCTATGGTGTACTCTTGCAAATCAAGCAGCATTTAGGATGGCACTACTAGTTACATCACTGGTGGCAAAAGCAGTGGAAACATGGAACGGAATGTTTGTTTTCAGACTCCAGCAATCATCAGAATCACTGCAAGGCAGCTTTGTCATTTCTTTGAATAATTTCCAGTATCAAAAATGTGGTTGAGAATATCCAAAGGAGCTGTAGGATTAATATTTCATGAAGGAGAACAGGTGTGAGGTCCAATAATTCATAGCTGATAGACTGAATCTGCCAGGAAATGTATTCTGAATAGTGTCATTGACTCCAACTTTGAAAATGTGATGGACTCCAAGAAGGTGTGCCAGGTGAATTAGAGAGATAATAAATAGGAAATTATCTCAATAAATTTTTTTCTTCCACAAGAAACTTCATGCAGTTTGGGTTTATCCATGAACAGTTGCAGTAAATCTTGGGTCTTTATTAAGGGTAATGTGTTTCTTTTTTTAAATTTAATGAGGAAAGGTCATTAGAAAGGATTTCTGGGAATTCATTTGGACCACAGAAGATACACCATATAATGGATTTTGCTGAAGCAGGAGAAGATAATTAATTAAATGTAAGTATAGGAGAACACAAAAAAGTAACAAATAGGTTGGTTTGGGGAAAACAAAACAAAACCAAAAACCAACTCCCCAAGTAACTCTGTTTGTCCAGTGAGGAGAGAATAGGAAGATTATTTTTAGCCCATGGTCACTATTAGTGTTTTCATGCAGTCACCCAGTGTGGTTCAAAAGCTTTTGGGGTACAACAACTCCATTTCTTGGTATGATGTACACTAAGGTATGTGGGACATTTTGTGAAAGAAGGCAAATGCCAGAGAAACTTGGATGTAAGACGTGAAGTTTGGGGATTGCATAGGTAGAAATATACAAAAAAATTAGCTTAAACAACCTTATATATTAAAAAAAAAAGCCCAAACCCAAACCAAACAAGAAAAAAAAAACAACCCAGCCCTCATAACTCTGCATAAGTATACCTCCATATCTAGCAGATAATGCTTATACTCAGTTATCTGGTAGTCATTTAATCTTACACTGAACGGAAGACAAAGTTACTATAAAGCACTTCCTAAAACTTTCAAACTTTATTTGTATGCTTCTGGTTATTTAGTTATTTGTGTATAGTCAACTATTCCAATATGAGTTTTAGCTAATTTCAATTGCCTTCAAGCTATTTTAGAAAGAAAACCATGCCAGGATAAATATGTGACCTAGAATGTATTGTCCGGAAAAGCAGAATTTGTAAACAAATTTCTAAGGAACCTCATACAGGATATGAATTGTTGGTAGGTGAAGAAGCTTAAAGGTTTCTGAGAAGAAGAATTCTAACGTTTGCTGTGGTTTGGACCTATGAGATTTTTTTAAAAAATGAGTTTAAAGAGAGCAATGCATGAAACATAGGCTGTACAATCCTTGCTGTGTAAGAGTCATAATATGTGAGTACAATAAAAGCAGCCACATTTCTCGTGTTAGACAACCTGCTCAGTAAATAACAACATCTGAGTATCCCTTTAAATTCGTGACATACGTGCTGTACGTGACATTATGTGTAATTATTTAAAAGTATAAACTAACAGGGCAGTAATTTCTCATACATCCACATACATTTCTCATAAGCTTGTACAGAATGAAATGGGGAAAAAACATAAATTATGCTGTTCTTAAGGTTTAAAAAATTGTGTCAACATGAGAGCTAAAGCAGGAAAAAAAAATTCTTTATAACTGATTATAGCAATTGCTTTTGTAATAACAGTTATTATGTACTTCCCTAGTTTATAGGATTTTAATGGCTATAAAAAATGTACCCATTTGTACAAGGTACTACAGGTGGTTTTTATGGTTGTTCTGCTTAAGGAGTAAAAGAAAGAAGATTAAAGCCATTTTTAACCCTACGTTATTTAGAAGGTCTTTTTTGACTACACTAGATTAGCAAACATTGCTTAAGTTTTCCTTTCCCCACTGCAAGAGCTAGTGATTCATTGACTGTTTTCCTAAGCAAGAGCTTTATAAAAAATGCCAGATTTTTCTGAGAGAAGGAACTGCTTTATTTTATTCTTCTTGAGCATAGAGGAAAGTAGGATTTTTTGAAAATGCCTCTTTTTAAACTTAAAAAAACAGGGGTAATATTTGTGTGATGGAGCACTTGAAGACATATATTGTGTCATGCCGAAGTAATTAAGTGTACAGCACAAGGAAACTTCTTACCTTCACAAAATGTCTGCAATTTGTATTTTCTTGTTTCTGCATGAAATATTTTATATTTTCAAGATTTTACCTTCAAATTTGCGTATTTAAACCCTTACTTGGCAATTCCCCATAGTATCCAAAGTATTAAAAAAAATGTGTAATGTATGTTAGTTTATCTTTTGATACAGTCAAGGCATCATCTCAGGGACTGTTTTATAACACACATTTCCAGTTCCAATTCCAATTCATATGGTATACTTATGGTAACAGATAAATGTAATTATCAAGGAATATTGCATCCTTATTTTCTCATTTCCACTGTGACAGGGATAAGCCACATTGTGTTTTAATTTCTACAGGGATATGAGCAGTGGAATTATTGAATGTTGCTTTATCTTGGCATTATCTACAGATATGACTATACATTCAGTACAGTCCTGACCACAAAATCAGTCTGTGACACTTACTGCTGAATCATGATATCCCCTTCTGTCATTCCACACTTTGATTAACTTACAGATGTGTATGACAATAGACTAGTAAAGACTTGCTCCCCACCCCCCCACCTCCGCCCGTGGAAAGCTCTAAAGTTTAGTGTCAATAATTGCTTAACAGATCTGATTTTAATTCTGAATGATCATTGTTCAGAGCAATGCAATAGTGTAAGGAATTCACATATTCCCCAGAAAAGTACCTTCCCCTTCCACAGATTTTATTCTATCCCTTTTCCTTGTTAACTGTCTGTTGCAACTTTAATGATGATATATACTCAGTGAAGAGTTTCATAGGTTTTTGTGGCAAATTAAACAGCTGGCTCTGCTGGCTTGACACAAATATTGCCTTTAATGTTCTTCTGAAGAGAAGAGAGTATAATTTCTGGAAGTGAACATGCTGTACATTTAAAAAAGCTAAACAAAATAGTTGGAGTAGCAGGAAAACGGTTACTGTGATGCCTCACTTACCCACTGTGATTCCTCTCAGGGAGCTGTTTACAGCCTACAAAATAAACCGTAGCTGGATAAGCTGGGAATTAATACCAGGCACGTGAGATGGATAAGAAACTACTTAAGGGGGAATGCCCTGACTTGTATTTAAGGAACCCACTTTGAACCAGTGGTAGTGTTCACGGCGTAAAGTAATCCCCAGAAGTTGCACTCTGATAACGTGTCTTGTCCTTGGAACTACATTCTCCTGGGTATGTACATACATGAAACCCTGGTCTTAGGTCAGCCTTGCCCCAATCAGCAAGAAGAAATAATTTTTTAGCTATGCAGTCATGCCACAAAGTTAATTTAGCTCTGTGAGTTAGAGGAATGCCCCTATTGTATTCTCCCCATAGACCTACTTAATACTGCCATATCCAATTTCTTATGAAGTGGATAGGAATCTATGCTTCTGTGTCATCTGCCTTATTCAGTGGAAAAGCAATTTAAATGACAGTTTTCATGACAAATTTTCTCAAGGGGTAGGCTTGTATAAGTGTGAGCAAAAGAGAGAGTATGATCCATCATGTACAATTTTTGTATGACCCTCTGAAAAGTTCTGTAAATTAATCCATTTATTTAATTCATAGAACTTCCTTAACATGACTAATCTACACGAGTCACATTCAAAAATTGTCCTTAGAATCCTTAAATAGTTTAGGCATGAAGTCAACTGTTTGTCTAAGCCATAATTTAGTGTGATTTAATGATCAAAATGATTAAGTAAAATTGATCCCAACTGCATCAAGTGAAAGCATTTTGAGTTTTGGGCTAGCAGTAATTTGTAGAAAGCAGGTCAAAAAAACCTAACCCTGACAAGTTAAATAAATAAGCTTATTTTAGCTGTCTCGCTTTGTTGATGAGTATGTATTCTAACTTGAGCCACAGTTCCTGCAAGCAACAGGAAGCAAAGAATAGTCAGGGTTCTCTTGGTTACAAATTCCAGAATTTCAGTCTCAAAATAATCATATTTATATTTAAAAGACATCGAAGCCAAATGCCTGTATTTAAGTTGTATTTCAAATGTTTGATGTTCTTCAAATTATCAAATTTATTTACACCTACAATATCTTCCTTGTTGAAGAAAACTATTTCATAGATAAAAATAGTGTCAGAGCAACTAGAATAAATTAATTGTTTTGTCATTCATGAATTCCAGCGTTTAAGTCAAGACAGAAGTGTGATCAATTCACCACTTGATATTTTAATGTAACCCTAATTATTCTGAAACAAAATAATTACATTGTCATCTAAACAAAAATTGGCTGAGGGAACAGAGGCATAACTGTGATATTGTCTTTTGATGACAAGTATATTCCCTGTTACTCTCTAATCAAAATGGCTTGCAAAGGACAGCAATACATGCATTGAAGTCCTTTAATGATAAAGTATACAATATGGAAGATTAGATAGCAATTACTTTTCCACAGACTGCAGTTTCTTGCACCTAATGGACCTGGTAATAAAAAAATATTTAGATATTCAAGTCCCCATTTATGTTTTCATAAATGACCCTTCAAAGTAGGGAAAAGTCTTTGGTGGACTGTGGGAGGCAGCATGGTCACAGTGTTAGTGGTAAGTCATTTTACTTGGGGAGTCATAAATTACCTCTTGACATATATTCTGCATTTCACATGCAGTTCCAGGGACAATGTGCATACTGGATTGCTAAGCAGAGAAAGAACTTCCAAAATATTTTGTAAGAGTGAAGATAGAAACATAGGAGAAACAAACAAACAAAGAAACAAGTTGTAAGTGATTTAGATATTGCTCTACCACTGCACAGTGCTAGAATAGTGGACTTCACAAAAATGTGAATCAGTGCAGAATGTTTTAAAAAAAAACAGTGAGGAAAGCAGCACTAGTACAGAGAAAAGTAAACAATTTTCCATTTTGAGACACAAGCAACTGGATGATAGGCAAGATGGATACCTATAACTAAAGGCAGAGATACTAATCTTTAGTACAGAAGTCTTAGAAAGCTAAGGCCCATCTGGGTAATTAACTTAAAATATGCATTAACGAGATTTATATAAGAATAAGGAATTAGTGACAGGATTCTTCTGTCAAGGCTATGTTTATCTATGTTACAAGTCTACAAAGAATCAGGATACAAAAAGAGCTGCAACAATATCATGTAGTCAGGCCAATCTGTCAGCAGTAATACTAGTATTTTAAAACTCAGCAAAAAGAGGGAGACCAAAAGCAGACTGTGATGTAACACAGCAATGAGGTAGTTCTCATCAGGTTCAAAGTTCAGGCTTCCTCAGTTGAAAAATCAAATATGTATTTGGACTTCTAGACTTCTAATATCTGTCTTAGATCTTTTTGTGGACTAACTGAAGGCAATGGTAAAAAACATTTTGATTAGTTTTTAATAAAATGAAGGTAATTCTACTTTTTCCTCCCATAATTAAAAACTAAAATAATAAAAATTTATTTGGTTTGGTTTGGTTTTTCTTTTAAAGCAACTGAAAAGGTATTAAACTGAGGAAGTCAAGTCTGCTTACTCATCTCAAGTTATTTGAACTTCTATTCTAAGGACTGTGTTGATCTAATACTTTGAATGTGCAAATACCTTTAGTTACAAGGAAGTATTTCCACTCTTATAATCGGCTTTGAACTGATCCCAGAGAGTCACTTTTAGGGTCTCTTAAACTGGAGGTGTCCAAAGCTTCTGAAAAATAAAGTCATTTATGTAGGCACTTTTGATCATTCAAGTCATCATTCTTTCTAAATTTATTCTTGGCAGTTTAGAAACTTATGTCATTCCAAATTGTCTTGGCAAGCATAAGACTACAGAAGGACAGCTTCTTTCTGAAATCCTCTCTCTGCACCACAGGTTTCTTTCAGAATTCTGAGAGTGTTTGTGCACTTTGAAAAATCTGCTCCTGTACATTTGTTTCCACCATTAAAAGCCCTTCTGAATTGATATTTAGCTCCCATAATGGGTATTTTTCAAAGACCATAGTGTGAGCAGAACATAATCATATTTTTTCATTACATTACATAACTTCAATTTCAGACCTTCTGGCTTTCCTGGTTCCTGAGCCATGGAAATTACTAGGTGAAATGATTTCTTCCATGACCTCACTGCTGAAATGGAAAGCCATGTTTTTGCTGCAGACTTTATCTTGTTAAATTAAAGGATTGATGGTTCATTTGTTACTTTACTCTTAAAAACTCTTTATTTTCAGGCTAGTTATCTGAAGTGGATCTCAGAAAAGCCAAACAGAAAGAATAACAGTAGTGTTAACACTTTGAACTTGCACTCAGAAGAAGTAATCAACGGCTGAGGTTGGAAGGGATGTCTGGAGGAATTTTATTTATTTATTTATTCATTCATTCATTAATTCATTCATTTATTTATTTGTAAGAGTGGCAGTTTAGAAGCATAGTGCTTGTATTATGCCTCCCATAATTTTCTCTTTGAAATGTTATTTGTGAATTATCCTCTGATCCTCTGCTCAACTGTTTGTGAGAAATAATATCCTCCATAACAACAAAACCATATCTAATATCAGCATACTCTTCATAACTGTGCATGCATTGACATTACCGTAAATTTTACAAGACTTTATGCAATCAGACCAGAACACTTGTGAAGAATTCCACTTCCCTCACTCATATTTTGCGGAATAAATGAAAGGAAATGTAGGAACAGAACAGGGAAACCTTGTACTTAGATGAGTTCAGGGAAGGACCAGATTAGGTGAGCGATAGGCCGATTCCCATCCAGTCCATCTATGACCGCCTTACTATGGCTGGTGAAGCTGCTGGAATAAATAAAGGCTTCTGGAGAAAAGGGCTTTGTGAAGGAAGACTGTTTCCTGTAAAAAGATATGATTCTTTACTCTTGGTCTGGTTATGGAGGGAAATATTACTCCTCATCTTCCTAGCTAAGGGCTTTATTGTTGGTTTTCTAAGGATCAGGCTGATGACAGTGTACTCTATCATCACAGAAGCCTCTAATAGAAGCCCTCCCTATGCAGGTGTCTTCTGCAAGGATTGCATGTGAAAGTTTTTTTTTTTCTCGTCTTAGACTGAGTAGCAGTGAATGAGCTCAGGCAAAAGCACAGCCCTCTCTAGCAGAACTGGGGCTGAGAGAGTTGGTTTGAAATTCTCCAGCAGAGGAAATGACCCAAATGTGGGAGTCCAACCTGTCCTGGATTCTGCTATGAACTGAAGCAGTTCAAGACCTCCAGCCCCTGGCTGTGGAAGCATTCATGTTAACTGCAAAACCCTGCAGAATCATATCTTTTTATAAAAAAAAAAAAGAGAATAGTGGATTCTCTAACAACTGAATTGAGATTTTGGGATATTATATGAAACTACTGTGGCAAAGGAGATCTGTTAGAGTAAGATTTGATTGATATTCACATCACAGGAGGCTAAGAAATGGAACTAAATATAGAAGATCTGTATGGAAGAGCACTGCTGATAAAAGTGCAAGCTTCATAAGCCTCCAGATTGTGTCTGGCAATGTTTAACCAGCTGAAGTCAGCTAACCCAAGACTGTATTGAGGTAGAGAAGTTGAGAACTTGGAGTAATGTCTGCCTTTACATGAATGTCAGAGACAATAATTTAAAGTTGGTTCGAGTCCAGATTGTTACTCCATGTACTGCAACAGCAATGAAACAGGGATGGAGAGGGAAAGCTCTATCCACACATCCTGTAATGCCTGACTTCAGCATTAACACCTATGCCAGTTTCACTGTGGGGAATTGTCACAGGAATGTTAGAGATAATCAGCTAGAAAGTCCTCCAGATAACACACTTGGAAATGCACACAGTGAAAGTTCAGCTGCATAAAGCAAGATTAAGATATCTCAAGTTTTGTAGCATATTCACAAAAGCCAAAATGAATAAAGGTCTAGGACCATGTTCTTGCATGTAAGAAAATAAAAACAGACCTCCATCATTCTCCCGGGCAGGAGGATCCTCTGGCCAGCAGGCAGTTTTTTCACTTTGCTGCTGAAAATGCCAGGACAGGGACTATGCTAAACAGCACAGATTGCCCCCAGCAGCCTACACCACTCAGAGCAGTCCCTTCTAGGTAAAGATGAGAAGGACATGGGACAGAAAAGCCCTTACACAGCAGACAATACTTTTAAAGAAGAGCTAGATTTTGAGACATCTGTAAAATATGACATTCAAGCTTATTAGTGAACATATGTGTATGAAACATAAAACATACCTTTTGCCCCTATAAATGTGGTAGAGTTGCTGAAGTTTTATATGGTAAAGAATGGCCTCAAGTACATTTAAAAAAAGTCATACTAATCCCTACTAAGAGAACTGCAGGTAAGAAGAGGAGGGTTAAACCAAAACCAAAACCAAGTCAGATTAGCTAAAAGCATAATTTGTCTCTTTGTTAATTGGCAAACTAATCGTATCTATTAAATATCTATCAAGTTTGCATCTGTCATCTGCAAAAGTAATTACTGCTAGTGACCACACTCTTCTGCTTTGGAACCTTAGAGTGCACAGTAACTCCTTTAGGAAAGCTCCCAAGTATCTTAGCTGTCTGCTTCTTGCTAACCTCTTAAGCAGAGTCTTTAAACACAGTTTCGGAGCAATGCAAACAGTAGTATATCAAAGGATTGGAGAAGACTGTACCACACATAAAACACAGCTTGGAATTGGCAGAGAGAAAAATTGAAAACAACGATTCTCTGAGGCAAATAATCTCAACTCATGTTGTTTTCCACCCCTGCAGTTCTCATTTGGGAAGAAGCCAAACAAGCTAATCTAACAGATGTCTGTGCCACTGATTTAAAGTCAAAGGTAGGACACTTCCAATATCCATCTAATTCAAACAAGGAAGGTTTCTACTGATAGGCACAAAACAGCACTGAACCAATACTCTCCCTCTAAACAGGAAGGTCAGTAGTTATTGCTCTTACACAGGACTGACTTGTGTGATTTTGACTGACTGAATGATTAGCACCCTAAGCAAAATATGCTACTAGCAGGGACAACCTACAGTTTAAACATTTTCCATTCTACAAACGCAGTGGAAACAATAGAAGAATATTAATGTTGGTCAACCAGCAAGTTAGCTTTGGCAAGGCATCCTTCCAAGATCATTTAAGACAGAGATTCAACTCTGTTAAAAAGGGTATGCTAACTAAGTCTATCTTAGCTATGGTTATGGGGGAAAAAAAAAAAATAAAAATATACATTTCTGTCATATGGCAGCAGTTTAAATAAGGCTGACTGGCCAGGACTTGGCAATCCCTTTCTCTGTTGCCTGAATCTAAATGTTCTATTAAAATAGCATAATACTTAAGCACTTTGCTTGTGAGCAAAGCCTTTGGGATGTGAATCAAATATAAACTCATAGCTCAGCATGCCCTTGTGACTTCTATGGCTTGAAATCACAGCTCTAAGGAAAGTGTTCATGTTCATTTTGGAGACCTAATATTTAAAACTAAGGGTAATAATCTAAATAAGAACACTATAAACCTTTACTATCTTGAGCAAGGCACACAAGAAAGACGAAAGACAACTGTGTCACAAAGAGAGGAGTACCATTTGATTTTTACATTAGAGTTAGGCATGGCCAAAACAAGCATTCTGTTTGGAGATGGAAACTGTCACTTTTTTTCCACTATTCCTTCTCCCCTGGACACACTGGAAATCTTGTATCTTCTTTTGCTTGTGTCCTTGGTATCTTATTTATTTTTCTTAAACCTATGTATTTAAGTTGTCCTTTTATTGCTGCATTTCTTTGAAGAAAATTATAAAAGATGTCCTAGTAGAAAGAGTTTGGACCCCTGCATGAACCTATATGGATAGCACACATACAGCTATTGTCATCGATCACATTAAATAACACAAAATCCTGTTCTTATCTGCACCCAACAGCCTATTGGAACTCCAAATCTGTTTATTTGATAGTGAAGTAGGCAAAGGGGCCTAGGCTCAAATTTGGGTTTATACCTTAGCTGTCATACATTAATTACTGTTACAGCAATCAAGCCTTGTAAAACGTAGCTTTGAGGGAACTTTACTCTTAGAATCATAGAATCATAGAATCATTTAGGTTGGAAAGGACCTACAAGATCATTGAGTCCAACCATCATCCCTGC